>VZTE01000894.1:370224-435733 GCA_013397775.1 Eulacestoma nigropectus | reverse complement strand
TATATATATACACACTCGGCTTTCCTAGCCAATGACTATTATAAGATCAACATTATAGTGACTACACTTGTAACTTGACTATTGAGTATCTCATTATACAAATACTGCTGATTTTTTCTTTCCTTAAATCTGTCTAATTAATTTTGTTATGATAGTTTTATTTCAGTAACTCTGACACTGTATAAGCTCATCGTGATCGTGCTTCAGAAACCTCTAAGTGATAAAATTGTTCTTCTATTTGCTTTAGGATGATGTCTACATAAATGAACTAAATAAAGCTAAACTTTAATTGGAAAAGTTAATTCTTTAATGAAACTGTAGATGAGCTTGTTCACTTTGAGCTCAATTAACACTGTAATTGTTGAATACAGTTGGACTGATAATACAGCTTTAAAAAAATGTGAGAAGGGCACATACACCTCCTAGGTCCTATGCAGCTGATTATGCATATCACAAAATAAAGGACACACTACTAGCTCTGTAGCTGCAAAATCTACCTCCAAATCTCACTTCTATAATATCTGTCTATCTCCCTACTTAGGAAAGTTCTTTTTTGTTTTTCCTTTTCTTTTTTTTGCCTTGTTTGTTTAGGGTTTTTATAAAACTTTTAAGTACTGCCACAGCTGTAAGCAAACCCAGGCTCTTAAGAGGTTGTGGTCCAGTACACATAGAAGTTGTGTGGTCACATAGGCATCTGTGAGAACTTGGACAAAATCAGTGGGCAACATGAAAATATGGGCTTACCGAAAGCACATTCAGGTCAATGATTACGAGCTCTTAAATTATGTAACTATGTTAGGCCTCAGTTCTCTAGCACATTACACAGTTAATCTCACTATCTCCACTGAATTCAAAGGAGAGACATGAATACAGAATGTCTCTATCTTAACCTTGGATTAGTCTTCCTACAAAGTTTTATATCAATTATGTTTGCATGAATATGTATGCTCCTTTTTACCCTGCCTACAGTAAAAAGCCGGATGTATCCAGAGCTTAGATTATTCTTCTTTCTTTATCCCTGAATCTTACAGTGGACAAGTTTTGTCAGTAGTTGAACATGTGTTACTGGCCATTAGGCTATTGATCCTTTACATGGATTCTTACCTGGATTCAGCTGGATATCAGGTATTTGCAGTGGCTTACCAGTCAAGTCAAGTATTGTAAACAGAATTTACCCAGTTTGATATGACTCCCTTCTCACCCCGCACTTCACTTGAGATGATGCTGAGTGCAAGTAGCCTATTAAGCAGTAACAAGTCTCCATACCTCCACTGCATCCAGATGAGCACAGGAAAAGTCTGCCCCTTATATCACCTGACTGAGTGTGTCCAAATTACATAAAAGAACAGTGTCAAAAGGGGTGAGTGAAGAGAAGTAGCTGCCTACCAGGATAAGTGAATTTCCTAACTCCAGCAGTTGTCAATGGGTTGGGCTTTTTGACCTATCACTCAGCATGATCTTTACAAGTCTCCTCAGCAGTGATTTTTAAAAGGTTTTTCTTTTTTTTTTTTTTTTTCTTTCATAAGCTCTCTAAATAATGGTTTTCTTACAGAGCTTTAAACTTAGGTATGACTTTAGGTGGTGAGTTTTTGAAACATCTTCCTTGCTAGCCTAAGTTCTCATGCTGATTTAAGTAGAAATAGAATTTAAAAAACAAAGGAAGAAGTCTTAAGATCAGAGCTTAAAAACTCTAAGGAGAGAAGATAGAAATATGAGCCCCATTATACACCTTTAAAAAGAAAAGTATATCTTTTTGCTTTAAAGAATATATAGACATAGGCATATGCAAAATCATCACTACCTCTCTAACCTTTCCTTTAAAATATAAATTGAGATTAAAAATAAACAAAATTAACCTATCACATTCAAAAATCAGACCCTTACAGTTCAGTTTCACTCTGTTATATCTAAGTGAGGAATGGAAATATTCAAGTTTATGTACAGTTGATACAAAAGAAGAACCACAAAGGGATGAACTACATCACTAAGAAGTTTCTGTACTATTTTAATTATACTAAAAATTAGGGCTTCTATACATCTAACTTGAATATTTAAATGTGGCATCCCTGTAACATTTTATGGGACTCTAAATTTCACTTTTTTCAGAACTACCTGTAAGTGAATTGGAGGACAAACAATAAACACTGACAAGTCAGTTTTTAGTATCTCCTTATTAGCAGGATGTAAATCTGAGCCCCTCAAGGCTCTTCCAGGAATTGAAAAGTCATTTTGGCCTTTATGAGAATAGATCCTAGTCATATCAAAAGACCAAGCTATCTTTATCAAAAACTGTACCTTGACTACTTGCTTCCTTGCTTGCTGAAGCTCTGTCAGCACTTCAAGGTGCACATTCCTCTATTTCTTGTCAGATTTTAAAAAGTCCAAAGCCATAAGAAAAATTCTTTAAATACAAGTTTTTGTTTGATGCTGTTTAAACTAAAATCAGTGATCAATGGTATCCTTGGTAAAATTCTAATAAAGTTTAATAGGAGGAATCTAATATTCTCATATTAACAGGGGAAAAACCCACCTCCTCATGTGCCATTTTTCTAAGACGTTTGACCTTATGTTTTACGCAATTCATCAATGGAATAAGGATAAAGACAATAACCAATGACAGAGCAGAATACACTGTATTACATCAAAAAAGTAGATGCCTCCATGAACTCCAACATTGAAGAGAACTCTCCTGGAAGATCATAGACTAGTTTGGGTTATAAAGGACCTTTAAAGGTCATTGAGTAACCTCCTCTCCTGCAGTGAGCAGGGACATCTTTAACTAGATTAGGTTGCTCAGAGCCGCATCCCACCTGACCCTGAAAATTTCCAGGAATGGGGCATCCACCACCTCTTTGGGAAATGTGCCAGTGTTTTAGCAGTCTCATTGTAAAAAAAAATCTTCCTTATATCTAATCCAAATTGTTATTCTTTAAATTTAAAACCATTATCCCTTCTCCTACCACAACATTCCCTGCTCAAGTTTGTCCCCATCTTTCTTATAGGCCCCCTTCAAGTACTGAAAAGCCACAACAATGTCTCCCTGGAACCTTCTCTTCTTTAGGCTGAACAACACCAACTCTCTCAGCCTAACTTTAGAGGAGGTGCTCCAGCACTCTGATTATCTTTGTGGCCCTCCTCTGGATCCTACAGTCACCACACTGTTACCAATTTATTTTTATGTTGTACTAGTACCTTAGGTCAGGGTATTTTTATCTTATTCAGGGATAAAACAGCAGTTGTAGACAATGTGTAGTGTAAATGGGCAAGATATAAAAAGGCCAAATAAGAAAGAGACATGAAGACAAATGATCGATACCATACCAGAACAGAGCCCTGGTCTTGGCAGACATGCAGTGTGAGATAGGCCACAGTAGCATTTTGGCAGAGAGGGCTGGGCCCAGTTAGACTCTGTTTATGCTTAAAGGGCTCCCTACAACTAGCTAGTCAATGATAAAGTGATTGCCATGGTGACAGCAACATCCAATTACCAGGCACTATGGGAATTTCAGCCAGTTGTATCTTCCCTACGAGTGATGTGAAGCAGAGAGGTCATGTACACATCAAATGTATCTGTGACTAAATGTGCTTAGGCAGCCAAGTCTAGTTAATCTCCATGTTATCAATTCATTTTCAAACCGCAACAAGTGCATGAAATAGGAGCAACCACTCAATATCTGGCAGAGCACACAACAAAACTGAATCCATGTAGCAGTGGTCAGCACATGGCAGCAGAACAAGGAGATATCAATGAGACGATAGTTACGTACGTTAAAACTTATTAAAAAAAAAAATAAAACAGAAGAAAAACAAGATTTTGCAATCTTATTATCTTTAGACAGAAACAGCAACCATTCCCATCTTGCCAACTCAACCTTCCCCAACAATAATTTTTCTCGTCCAGATTTATGTCAATATTATACTCATTAATTTGATAAACCTGTGAATTCCAGGCTGTCAAAACCAGATTTCATTCAAATAGCATATACTAGCCAACAAAAGAGTCTTAGCAAAGCAGTGAAAACATTAATTAGCTTCTGTTCCCTATTTTCTTGTAGATTTCCCCCCACTCTTTCCAGCTTCTCCTTCAAAATATCCTTTGTATATCCTTTTCCACTTGTCTCTCTTTTACGAATATTTTGTCCTTCAGAGCTTCATTTTTAGTTCTCTCTGCCTTATCACCATATTAAGTTATATATCATCTACCATGATGACTCACAAATCTCTTTCCTCAGCCTTGATTTAATTCTCATACCCTATTTTCTGATACGTTATCTGGATTGCCCTTTTAATTGTCAAGACTCAGCATTTGAAAACCTGAGCTTTTTTCTTTTTCCCAGCTATACACCATGTCCTTCTTCCCTGGTCTACTCACACAAACAGCTACCCATTTGGTCCATTCCATTATCCACTCCTTCCTCCTCTTCAACCTCCTTAGGGCTTAACTGGCTTTTTGCTTGCAGCACATACTGGAAAGGATCCTTCCTTTCAATGCCCATATTTAAAAATGAAAATGTCTCATGTTTCAATGTCTTCTAAGTAATAATGACAATGTGCCCACAGGTATTACCTGAAAAAATACCCTTTGGAAAGGGTTTTAAACTTATGTATAATATTCTGTATATGATTGAATCTCTAACCTTGTTTTCAAATAATAAATTATGGGTAGCATATATATTTAGTGAAGCAGTATAATTTTTAGAGTAGGTCCAAGTGTTGAATGGTTCATCTTTACTCTAATATATCTTTTCATCAAATTTGCCATTTTATTTCTTCTCCCTCCCTGCCTGTTTGTTCTGTAACTGTGAAAAAAGCTTTTAATTTAGAAGGAACAAAGACTACTTTTTATCTCTTATTTCTTTTTAAATGCCTGAGTCCTTTAGTAGTTACACATTGTGGTGGTTTTAACATCAGCTGGAAATTAAATTCCAAATAGGCCACTTCCCTTCCCCCACCCTTTCTGATAAGAGAGAGACAAAAGCAGAGACTCCGGGTTGAGATAGCAATTTACTGAAACCTAAAAGCAATGGGGTAAGAAATGCACAGTAACAACAGCAATACTGATAACCAAAGTATACAAAAAGAGTTTTACCTGCAAAAAGATGTGCACTACCTCAAATTAGTTCCTTGTGGCTGTCAGGACAAAAACAAGATGGTGGACTCTCCTTGCAGGGAGCTCCCTGCAGAGTTTCTTTTACGTTACAAGCTTGACAAAGAATGCTTTGTCTAAATGATCTTTAGAAAGTAGATTTTTACATTTTCAAAAGAAGTTAATACTTCTAATCCAGCAACACTGTCATCCATATATTATATCCATGGGATATAGTACAACTTTTGGATGTTGCATGTATAGAAACAAGCACTGATTCCTACTGCAGTTGTAATAACTGTAAAGAACAGTAATTCACCTCACAAAAAGCTTAGATATGGTGAAAAATATATAACCTGACTCTTATTCTGGATTTACACATTTCACGAGTTTACAGTTTCTATATTCATTACACATTCTACATTTGTAACAATTTTAAGATAGATTTTCTGCTTTCATACAGCTAAAGTCATCAAGTACTTGGTTTATGTTAGCTGCTGTTCTTCTTTGGCCCTGACAATCCCACAGTCTATAAATACTTTAAATTTTATTTTATTTTATTTTATTTACAGTACTACTTAGATATGGGCATCTTTTGACTTCTTGTTCTCCAGTATATTCCTGGCAAACTACCCATTTCCCATTGAGGGAAATGGGTAGTGTGCCATATGGGATCAAGGTGTCAACACTTACCTTTGCTGTGAAAAATGTAGCCAGTCTTTATTACTCTCTCATTAGTTTTTATTTTCATCTGTTGTTCACTGAAATGTCTGTACATGCCCTCTGAGACAGTTTATTATAATGTGTAACAAAAAAATTGTTAAGAGACACATGAAAACCTTGGCAATGAATAGGAAGTGGACCTAATAAGACTATTACTAACCCAGACTATAACATGCTATACAGCAATCTCAGATTGTTTACTTGTGTAAAACTCTTGAGCTGGTGTGTCTCTCTCTCCCTAATTCTGTTCTTGCAAAGGTCATAATTTTTTCATGTGTGGTTACTCCCCATTCCTTATAACTATAACAGCATTAGTGAAAAAAAAAAAAAAAAAGGGCAGTGACTTTATGAGTCTCATTGTTTAGCATGATTCAAACTATGAAAGAAAATATGATTCACCTTGACACCTTTCAAGTGTTGGCACCACTATAGTTTAGAAGAAGGCAAGTATACAATTTAGTTTGTAGGAAAACAAACATTTTATCTTAAAATATTAGAATATGGTAAAAAATAAGATGTATAGAATATTAGACTTTTCCTACTATTTAAAATAATGTAAACAATACCATTAAGTGATGCATTTTCGCTTTCTCAAAATACAATATTTGCCATTTCAAATTGGTATGATAAAACAATTTGCTTTGATAATGTTATTTCCTGGAAGTATTCAAAATGAGTATGTTTTTTCAAAATACATTTTCTGATATAATTTTATGTAATTAATAAAAGTTAGATTAAATAATAATTAAAATACAAAACAATTTATTAAAGTTTGACATTAAATTAGATAATCTGTTTGGAGAAAACATTCATTTTCTTGAGTTGAACATCTATATGCATATGTGTCTCAGGAATGATGTTTTTTTATATAAAGTTTTACAGAAGAACTAGTGTGATATTTAGTACTTCAGTTAGATAAACCATTGATTCTGTACAGTGGTAATAGAGTCACCATCTGAAATAGGTCATCAGTTGCAAAACTGGTTTTCAAATTACAGGGTTGATGTTGTTGAGATCACCATCTTGAAATGGCAATTCTTAGCACTATAAACTATGCTCTGAAACAAACTAGATTATTTCTTTAATCATTGTCTGCAGTGATTTGTTTCATAAAAATTGTTATGCCTTAAGAACTTCAGCAAGTCCACAAGGAGGAAAAAGAATACATTTGCATGAGCACAAATCTACATATATGGAACATAAACATCTATACACAGAGGCATATATACATGTATTCATTTGGTATTTTGAAGTTAGCTGCTATTGTACTATTGCAGCTATTTCAGATCCTTTTCTAGATTTTTTATGTGGCTGTTGAGAGTTTCAATGGGGTATTCTTAATTGCTTCTTTCTTTTTAAGTTGTAAGGAAAATGTGATCTAAATGAAAAAAAAATTATAAAAAAATTCCATCAGTCTTGGCTATTAAAAAAGAGGGATAGAGAACAAGTTGCATTAGGAAGAGCCAACAGTTTACTTTCAAGGCAAATTGCATGCATTCAGAGCTGAAAATATTCCCATGAGACTGTCACCTCTGCAAACAGTGAAGTTCAGGCTGGTAGGTTTCATGACATTATGCTACATTTTATGAAGTCACATGCCAAAAATACATTATGTCAAATTAATTCAGTGCTTTGTAGATACAGTAATTTGGAAATACTTATGACAACAGCTCCTGGCCAGGATATTCAGAAGCAGATTTTTGTCAATATGGCTTGCAGAACTTGTCCCAAAAAGCAAGGCTGCAAGATGACATATGAGGAAGTAAAATTTCTACAGGTGACCTTGTGCCTTTGTATTTTGCTTTCAAACTCTTTATTTTCCTCTATGAAAGAGTATTAAAAGTATTATCCCTTTTTTATATAATATTTAGAGCTATTTTAGTCTGTTTTAAGCATCTAAAGAGCATGAGAGCATGATGGAATTATAGACTGTATCAGAACTTTGTGTTCTGAATGTATGGTTTCACACATGCTTCTTGCATATCTTTTCATGCTTTTCATGCCCCTTTGAAATGCATCCTCTCTCCCTTTCATGCTATCCCTCTTTTTTCTTTGTTGGTGTTTTTTGTTTGTTTGTTTGTTTGTTTTTTCCAATTTGTGAAGTCGTAGAATGGTTTGGGTTACAAGGGACCTTAAGGACCATCTAGTGCCAACCTCCCTGCCATGGACAGGGACACCTTTCACCAGACCAGGTTGCTCAGAGCCCCATCCAACCTGGTCTTGAATAGTTTCCAATCACTTCTCTGACCTAGTTTACCATGCGACAGAAAGGTTTTGTTTGGGTTTTTTCCTAGTAGAATGGAATGACAAACCGAGGGACAGTGGGCAACTGGCAATGAACAGCTAAGAAGGGCTGTGTGATATACTGATAGAAAGAGATGAGGAGTTGTGCCATTGGGGAGATCAGTAAACAGTAAGGAGACAGTGTTCCAAAAAAAATTTCAATTCCAAATCTCTATTAAAAATAGACTGGCTTGAAAAAATGCAGAATGTCATCAAGGGTTTAGTTCTATGTGTGTTGCCTAATTCCAGAAAGTACACATCAGTAGATTTTTGACAAATATTTGACAATCTCTTGCAAAGCAGGACTCTGAACCTTTTGTACAGTCTGAACTGCTACATGAAAGGAGATCTTTGCAGTTTACAGAACACATGACAAGCACAAAAACGAAGATGTGAAATAAAAAGAATTTCCATGCCACCTACTTTAATTTCTTGTTAATTCATATCAATTAACACCATTACTTGCTGAGAATACAAATGACTATAATTTGCTCATAAAGTAACACATTTCTTTGTGAATTCAGTATGTACCTTTGGCTGCTCTGCATTCTATTATATTTCCACTCTAACTTGCAAACAAAACTTCATTTTGTCACTATTTCATTTGATGCAATTCCTTTGCCTTTTATATCATGGAATTAGTCACTTTAAATTTGCCTTGGAATTGCATCTCTTGCTCTGCTGCACACTGTGCAAGAACACCTGTCTTGCCAAGAAAATAATGGTAGTCAAGGGCAATTTTCAGGATGGTGTGGCTCTGGCCAATTAGAATAAATTGGAATAGAAAAGCAACAACTAAAAACAAAACAAAAATATAACCAGTTTAAAGAGATGTTTATGCAATGTGTTGGAACACATGACAATTTTAACATATGATATTTTTTTTACTTTTGATTCAGTAGTAAATTTAACTATTTGTCTGAACTCCGTTATTCATCTTTCTCATCCTTTCTGAGAACAGAGAGGAATGGAAGAGAGCTTATGTGAGGAAAGAGCTGATAGGTTAGAAATGTAATTGTTTTGCTTTATGGTTCAGCATGCATCCTCCATTTTACAAAGGCAAGTACAGAGATAAAAAAGACTTCAAATAAACATTGACATCTGACCATGCATTAGTGGTATGCTAAGTTAGCAGTTACCATGCAATAATGCAAATTGTCTTTCTTTAAAAAAATAACATAATAAAAAAAACTCCATGGTTTTTCTGTGCCTTACAGTTTTGATTCTCTCATCATCTAGCCAGGGTACAATATGGTTCCTTCTCAAAGGCTCTTTCCCAATGGCTCTCAGGGGTTGTTTTCCAAAAGAAAGTGCACTTGAAGGTTTAATCAATGTCTTCATCAAGACAGCTGGGAGGTATTTCAGCCCAGGTCCATGTTGTATACCATGGTATATATATGAGTTCCAACATAAATCCAACCAATACTTTGAGATTGCTCAAACTCTGTTTTCCCATAGTTTTCTCATCTCCTGACTATCCACGCTATACAGACATTTGTTAGAACTCAGTTTGTATGTTGACCTGGACTGCATTCAATATTTCCATTCAGAAGGAAATGTGAGATTGACAGAAAGACATATGTGTTATTACCTAACCCTTTCTTGGCCTGCGAGGAAATGATTTCCTGAATGAATAATAACTAACTGAAAGTCGACCTGAGAAATACAGAAATGGAAGAGAAGGTATTTGTAAATCTCACACTGATAGTGAAATCTTGGTTGTTCAAGGTGAAAAATCACAATTAGACAGTTCAGTGCATTCTTTCCAAAATAAACCTGCATTCCTTGGTGATCATAACATCCTTCAAATGCCATCATTTCTATCTATCTCCATCCTCACTAGCAATATACCTCCAACCCATCCAGCTTCAACCAGTCCAGTATATCTTCCTATCAACACAAACAACTACAAATAATGAGGTTTTTCTTCCCCATTTACACTGCTTTACACATAATTTTAAGTCAAGTTATAAAAATTCTTACTTCCCTGGTTCTGAGAGTAAGACCACAGAAACACAAAACGATTGAGGGTAGAAGAGACTTCTGGAGGGTCACCTGGTTTAACTTTCTACTTAAGGAAAGCCACCTAGAGCTGTGTGCCCAGGATCATGTTCAGATGGCTTTTCAGTAACTGCAAGGAAGGAAACTCCACAAACAGCTGTCACCTTCACAGTGAGAAACACCTTTCTTGATGTTCAAAGAGAACCATCTGTGTTTCAGTTTGTGCCTATTGCCTCTGGTTCTGTCTCTGGCATTACTGAAAAGGGTCTGTCTCTGTCTTCCTTGCATCCACCCTTCAAGTATGTAAAGACATTGGTGAGATCCCCCTAAGACTTCACTTCTCTAGGCTAAACAGCCTCAGCTACCTTAGCCTTTCCTCATATGAGAGAGACTCCAGTTTCTTCCTCCTCTCTGTGGCCTTTTGTTGGAATCTCTTTATGCCCGTTCTCTACTGATGTTCCCAGACCTGGACACAATACTCCAGGTGTAGCTTCACCAGTTGAGATAAAATTTCTTTGCAACAGCTGTGGTCATCCTGCATTATTCCCTGAGTTTTATGGGCTCATGGCCCTGGCTCATATCCACTGAGCCTTCTTAAATTTTAGGAGTTAATCCAGTGAGTCACATTCTACCTCTAGGGGTTTAGTCAGTCACAGAGGGTCCCTCTGAATGGAAGCATGACCTTTTGATATATCAGCCTTTCCTTCCAATTTTGTGTCATCAGCAACCTTGCTGAGGGTACACCCTATTGCATCATCCGTATCAATGGAGATGTTAAACAGGACTGGACCCAGTATTGACTGCTAGGGTACACCACTAGTTACTGGCCTTCAACTAGACTTTATGCCACTGATCACTACTCTCCGGGCCTGCCTGTCCAACCAGTTTTCAACCCAGCTCCCTGTCTACTCATCCAGGCTGTACATCAGCAGCTTCTCTATGAGAATCATAAGAGATACAATGACTTAGCCATTCTTTTGTCCCTTTATTACAGCTTGTGAACATATTCTTCTTCCCTCTTTTCTTCACCTCTGCGTCAAGTCTAGTCCTTTCCATACAATAACCCTCTAGGTGGTAGAAGACCATGATTAGATCTTCCTGAGCTTTCTTGCATGCAGCCTAATCCAGCTGCCTCAATATCTCCTTATATGAAATATGTTTGAGTTATCTAAACATCTTACACATTGGGGGACCACAATCAGAGATGATTCTCTAACTAAGATATCACAAATACCAAATAAAGAGAAATAAACCATTTGCTTGGTCTCTAATATATCCTTTTTCTAATATACCTCTGTAAGTGGTATATTAGAAAAATGATATATTTGGTAGTTTTCACCACCAAAAGGATGCATTGCTGACTCATGTCTGTCTCACAATGCAAGAGGACATTCATGATTAGTCTGTACTGTTGCAAGTTATTCTGTCTCACCTGCAGGACTTGGAATTTTGCTTTTCTTGATCAAGAACAATGAAGGAAAATAAAAAATCTGAAACAGTGGGAAAGTACACGGAAAAATAAGGAAAAGTATGAAACAAGTTAAAGAGCAAATGAGGAGATAAGCTACTTAATATATGTACTAATGAGAACAGGGACTAAAAATGAAAAATACCTTCAGTGATTCCAGGAAAGGCAAAGAAATACTTGACTGTATTATGTTTAGACGGTACTTCTTGTTCCTGAAAGAAGCAGGAAAAAATGAGGGGAAGAATAATAAATGAAAAAGAGAAGTCTTACTGTCTTTCTACTACTGCAAAAAAGTGATAGAAGATGGAAAAGTAACAAACCATGGAGAAGTCATACTGCAATAAATGAAAAGGCCAAAGTGAAAGACTGGACAAACACAATTAGGAGGAAAAAAGATAGGAAAAACTTGAGGAAAAGGTAGATTTGACATTCAGATTGCTGTCATATAATGGGTTTGACCTTTAAATTACTGAATTTACATTTTTCTTATCTCTGCATCTGTGCTTAGTTCTAAGGGAAATTTTACATTTTAAAACACTATGATCAATCCATCAAGTTAAGCTATTTATGAATCTCACTAACAACAACTACCCTTCTTAAAAGTGTGTTTTTCCAAATTTGTACACCATAACTGCCAACAAGGAGCTTACGTGGTGCTGAAGTTAGTCATGTACGTTTTTGAGGAAGTATTTTTTGAGATTTCTCAGAACAACAGTTTAGATCTCAGTCAATATGGCCCTTATTAAATTACATTACACACATGCTGAATCCTTGATATCACATTTAGTTAGTCCAAATGTTGTGAAGAATACGGAGGCAGATGATATTTAGATTTGATATGCACTGATGATATACATAATTTTTAAAAATTTGCTTATTTTTGCAAATGCAGAAATTAGGAATGCAGCCAGGTAGATTTCTTCTTTATGCTTTTTTCTTCTCTTAATTCTGCTAAATAGCACAGAACAAATGAAAAACAAACCTAGAAAATCCTTGGACATTTGGAGGAGAATGACTGTGTTAAGAATATATTATGGTTAAACAGTATGGCATTTGCAGCAAGCAGACTTATGAACTTGCCAGCCTGTAAGTTACAATCTGATTTGAACTTTACATTACCTTGAAGTATTTCTCAGAGTGCACAATACTGATTCTGTACTTTGAGGAGTGGGTTGTAATAAAGTATACTCATGTAACATTATGCAGTATTGTGTTTCATGCTGTCTAGTAGGGTCTATAAAAGTTGCTTATTTCAAAAAAAACATTGCAAATATACTTAAATAATGGTATAACTTCAAAGAGTGAACCGCTGAGAAAACTTGCTGTAAAAATCAAATGTTGTCTAAGGTTACAACTAAATTCATCTAGACTCAGTGCCTGAACTGAAGCTTTGAAAGTTCACACTACATATAAATTGTTAGGTAATTTCTTTTCTATTTTTCTGTGTTAGCAATCGGACTAATACAAGAATTGCTCAATTTAATTTATCTATCTTGCTTTCTTTAGGTTAGATCTTCAAGAAAAAAAAAAAAAAAGGCATAAAAAAAGTAAACTGAGCAAATAAATGTTTTGGTAGTCCCGACGTTCTCTTTTCTTTCTAGCATTGTGTTGGATTAACCTTGACCGGATTCCTGATGCCTACCCAGATGTTCTCTCACTCCACGTCCTTGACTGAACAGGGGAAGAAAAGATTAAAAACTCATGGGTTTAGTTAAACAGAGGGAGATTGCCTTCCACATGGACACATCATCCCATAGACATATCGTCACAAAAACAGATTGGTGAAAATTTATTGCCAATTAAAACAGTAGGACAGTGAGAAACAAAAGTAAAACATCACCTTCCCCCTACCCCTTTTCCAGGCTTAGCTTCACTATTTCTTTCCCAACTCCTCTACCTCCTTCCCTGCGGACACTGTTGGCAGGACAGGAAGTGGAACTGCTCCTTCCTCCTCATATGTTTTGCTTGCTCCAACATGAGGCCTGCCCATAGGCAGCCATCCTTCAGAAAATGTCCAACTGCTCCAGTATGGCATACTCCATGGTCTGCAAGGGAATAACTGCTCTACTTTGGTCCTCTCCAGAGGCTGAAGAGGAATGTCTGCTCCAGTGTTTGGAGCACCTTTCCTTCTCTGACCTTGATGTCCACAAGGCTCTTTCTCACACATCTCCCCCCACCCTTCACTGACTTACGATGTTTTCCCCTTTCCCAAATGTGTTTACCCTGAGGTGCCACCACCTCGGCTTGGGGCTGTGGGGCTCAGCTGTACCCTGCAGTGGGTTTGCTGGAGCTGCCTGGAACTGGCTATGTCCAGGATGGGGCAGCTCCAGCCATATCTCATGGAGGCCACCTCTGCAGCCCCCCACTACAAACACCTGGACACCTGCACCCAATACAGATAACAATTAAAGTGAAAAAAAAACCAAAAACAAAACCAAACTTTATTAAAGTCTAAGAATACAAGATGCAATAGGAAACAAATAGGATATTGGTACTATGATGACAAAGCAGGACAAAATCTGGATTACAGTCAAACTGAATCCTATTGACCTCCAGAGATTAATTTCATCTATGGTTTTGAAATTCTGTTAAAATAGATCTAATGCAATGAGAGCACCAGTAAAAGTAGCCACTTAGAGGATAATTAATCAACAAATGGAAAGGATAAGATTCATTGCCTTTATCAATAGCTATTTAAAAGTTAAAACCTTAAAAAGAAAACTAATCACACAGATTCTTTATGTGGTTTATGAGGAAAAAAAAAGGCAGGAAAAGGAAATTCAGAGATGGCATGACTCAACCCTCAAAGCTGATGACCCCTCTTGTTCTGTTGATTATGAGTAAGACCTTGATTAGCAAAGTCTTGCTAGTTTTTCGATCCCTAACCAGCTTCAATATCTATTTTAGTGGTGCTATCAATTGAGATTAATCCCAATTCAAATTTCCAGTTTCAATATCAGTGAAACTGAGTATTCATATTCTAATATACTTTATGACTCTTACCATGGCAAGATATGCTGTTCATCTTGTTCTTTTTTTTTTTCCCTGCCTGTTTTCAGTTGTTTTATTCATTTTGTTCAGCTGTAAAATTTTTGATAAGTACTATCTTCCTTATAATTAATTATGCTATTCTTACGGCAAGGACATGTTAGTTCCTGATCAAGCTTGTGTGGTCTCCTCAAGATACAAATAATAAATTAAACTAAATCTCCATACCTAGAGTCTCACTAATAAAAATGGCAAATATTCCTTTCAGATTTTTCATCTGTAAGAAAATGGCTTTTTCAGATACTGCCCTTTTTTTTTTTTGAAACTGAATGCTAATGTTGCAACTTTGTCTTTTATTTATTTCTTACTATTATGACAAAAACATTACACTGCAGGTACAATATAATACAACTAATGAAAAATTGCTTCTTGCATCCTAAAGCATGACTTAGGAAGTAAAGTTTCAGCCTCTCATGAGCTTTAAAATGTTTATTTAGTGAAGAACCCAACATTAGCATACCTGACTTGTTTTTGACTTTAGATTGTGATTTTATACTCTGCGAATTTAGATCACTTCTTGTAGTAATGTGACTGCTTACAAAAATTTTTCTGGGGAACGCACGTGTAGCTGGAAGAGATTCATACATCATTTCCTCTCCTAACTTCTCTATTGATCAAAATATTTGCTGGCTGATCTTTTAATAGGTTTTATTTTTATTTTATATTTTATTGCAAGATAGTATTTTGCACAATCTAAGTTAAGATCATGTAGAATGATATGTATATTTCCGATAAGAAGTTACTGTACAAATTTGATTGATAAAATGTTTTCTTGAGTGCTGAAAACTACTAAACTACTTTTTTTCAATTTATTTGTGTGCTGCAAACTGTTCTTAATATCTGATGCATTGAACAGTACACAGATTCAGTGTCGGCGAATCCAAACGTGACGGGGAGCCAGGACAGATGCTCCATGAGCCTTTTTATTATTTTATCAGTCTCACATACAGAGTTGAGACAAAGGAGATGATACAAGCTCACGTTGTCACAGGCGTCCAAAGACTTCCTGGTTACAGAGCATTCTTAAAAGCTTTTCAGCCAATAGCGTACTTTTTAAAAGTTACAGACAACTGTCTTAACCAGTCTTCAATAGCGCACGTTCATCTGTTATACACACTACTTGCTTGTTTATACCTTATTTAACAATGCACAGTATTCCATTATTAAGCTCAACCTTATCTGTTTTGCTAAGCATATTTTTTGCAACTCTAAACCATTTCAACCAAACCTAGAAACTCTAACCATTGTTTTAATGTCCTTGCTTGTTGCATAATTGTATCTTCTTCAAGTTTTCACAGCTGAAGCTAATTCTTAAACTCTCCTGCTTTATTTCTGAAACTTGCTTTTATTTCTCACACTTAAGAGCCTTTCTACCTTTTTTTTGTGTTTCCCACAATTCAGCACAGTTCCTTCAGCTGAAAATTTGGCAGAACACTCTTTAAAATGCATCAAATAACAAGCTTATATTATTCAGCTTTGTGTAATGTAGATTTAGTGCGCATATTTTTCTAACATCATATGCTCCATTGCTTTTTCTCTTAATTCTGTTTTGAAGATGTTAAATGTTTTATACATAGGAAATAATATAAATAAATAGTGTCATTTTAGTCATTCTTTGCCTTTGTTAGTGAGAACAGTAAGGCAATTTGATATAATCTGCCTGGAGATCTTTCAGTGATTAAAGTAAAAAACATTTATAAAGAAACTAAATGAGATTTTTTAAGTGAACAAAACAAGTTTTTCATAAAGCATAAGAATTAAGATTTCACAGCATGATCTTGTTACAGAGATGCCAAGAATTCATATGGATTATTAAACACAAATGAACTTTTAAGAAGCTATAATGATCTATACACTACAAGAATGTTTAAATGAAAATAGAAAATTAAATTTAAAAGCATTACTTCATGAAGAACTAAGGATGCAGCCAGGTTAAAAGATTTTGAGAATTTATTACACCAGAAATAAACCATGTAATTTCTATCTCAAAATATGTGATGTGAGGAACTTGGTCTTCACAGAGCTCAAGTGGATGAGTACAGACTCTACATGCTCTTTTCCACGCCATCTGGATATGTATTGTAAGCCCAGATTATTAACGAGGATATAGAGTTTGTCCCTAGCAGTCCTCCCTTTGGTGTAGGCACTTAGGAAGTAGATGAGGCAAGGAATGAGTCATCCTCGACTACAAAAGGGGTAATACTACTTGTTATTACTACAGCAGAAATTTACACTATTTACTATTGACATTTATATTTGGCAGCCCTTTGTTATTATCTGTAAGGCTTCACAAGAAGGGCTACAAAGAGGAGATGGAGAGCTACAATTGTGTCAGTCTGAGTTCAGTGCTGGGGAAGGGTCTGGAGCAGATCAGTTTGAGTGCCATCACAGGACAAACGGGAGATCAGGCTAAAAGAGCACAGTTACTTGTGTCAAAACACTGTCAAAGCCACAGAAGGAACTTGCCATAAAATAAACCACCACAGTGGGAACTTGAAATAAGCTCAGAAGGCACGAATTTACAACAGGAAAGTGGTAATTCCAGGCATGATAAAAGTAAGGTCTGGTTAGTACACGGTGGTTAATGCCTCTGGACAAAAACTCCCACAGTAGCAAAGTGCGAAAGAAAGCTACAGCTCATACGTGTATCACCCCAAATTATGGGAACATCATCTATGCCCTGTGGATACCTGGAATTTAGACTGTATAAGGGTGGTACCCCCAAAGAACAACTCTGAGACCCCTGTCACCGAGAAGCCCAGGGTGAAGAAGGACCAACTGAAGACTGCTGGATTCATCGGTGGTCATCATCTTCTGCTTGATGTCTCTCTCCCTGCTCCCCCTTTCTATTTCATTATAATTCTGCCCCACATTTACTCTTAAATAAAATCCATATTATTCACTTTGGCATATGGTGTCATCTACACCTTAATTCAGGCACAGAAATTTCTCACTAATTGCATCATAACACAGGTCAACATGGGTTTAAGAAAGGCACGTCTTGTTTGACTGACCTGATCTCCTTC
The DNA here is from genome assembly GCA_013397775.1 of Eulacestoma nigropectus. NCBI lineage: Eukaryota > Metazoa > Chordata > Aves > Passeriformes > Eulacestoma > Eulacestoma nigropectus. The sequence goes on along the minus strand of VZTE01000894.1, from coordinate 418,098 downwards.
TATGAAAAGACCACCCACATAGGTGATAAGGGAAAGGCTGTGGATGTTGTTTACATAGTCTTCAGTAAAGCTTTTGACACCACTTCCCACAGCATTCTCCTGGGGAAACTGGCTGCTCGGAAGTACTCCTAGCTGGGTAAAAAAATAGCTGGATTGCCAGGTCCAGAGAGTGATGGTGCATGGAGTTAAATCCAACTGAGCGGGTACAAGGGGTGTTCTCCAGGGCTCAGTATTGGGGCTGGTCCTATTTAATAGCTTTATCAGTGACCTGGACCAGGGGATCGAGTGCAGCTTCACATAGTTTGCAGATGAAACCAAGTAGGACAGGAGTGTTGATCTGCTGAAGGGCAGAAAGGCTCTGCAGAGGGATCTGGACAGGCAGGATTGGTGGGCCAAGGTGTATAGTATAGTATAGTATAGTATAGTATAGTATAGTATAGTATAGTATAGTATAGTGTAGTATAATACAGTGTAGTATAGTATACTATGAGACCAAATGCCAAGTCCTTGCACTTTCTATCCATTTCTAAAAATGTGTGCAGTGTTTCCCTTTCTCAAGTCACCAGGGACTTCATCTGGTTTCCATGACTTTTCAAATATCATGGATAGTGGCTTGCCAACTACATAAGTCAATTCTCTCAGGACTCTGGAATGTGTCTTGTCTGTTTCCATATACTTATATATGTTCAGGTTCCTCAGGTGGTCACAAATCTGATTTTCTCTTATGTAGTTAGGGACTTTGCTCCTCCAGTCCCTGTAGTCCATCCACTCAAGAGATGTGGGAAGAGAGGTTGCCAGTGAAGACAGACAAAAAACATTGTTGAGTACCTCAGCTTTTTCCTTGTCTATTCTTATCAGTTTGTCAGCTTTGCTCATCGGTGCGGGTACGCTTTCTCTGACCTGCCTTTTCTGGGTGAAATACCTATAGAAGCAGCCCTTCTTGTTATTCTTTGTGTCCCTTGCCAAGTTCAGCTCCAGCTGCACCTTGGTCTTCCTCACCCCATCCCTGCACAACTGGGTAGCATTCCTATACTCTTCCCAGAATATCGGCTATGAAATACCCATCTAAAATAGATTTCCGGCAATGATAATATTTATGATCTATTAAGTAAAGAAACAATGTTTTAGAAAAGCAAATATATAACTACATGAAAGGGAACTAAACCAGAGACACAATGCTTTATTTCTAAAGTAATTCTTATGCTGCCTGCAGTGATCTATTAAATAAGTGTTGCCATCGTGAAACTGAACCTAGAAAAGGAGTGGAAGATGATTTTATTCTTTGTTTTCTTTTGTTAGGTTGTTTCTTTTTTTCACTATCCAAAGGCACTTTAATTGATGATAAATTACATCATTTTTCTTTAAGCTGAGTCTCTTTTGCCCATGACAGTAAGTAGTAGGGAATTTCCCTGTCTTTATCTTGATGCACAAGAATTCTAATTTTATTTTCTTCTCCTGTCCACTTCATAGTGAGAGAGTGACTTGGTAGGTATCTGGCAGCCAGAAAATGTCTACTCACCACAGCAGGTTTCAGTATTAAATTCATATGTTTTCAATAGCCTCTACACATCTATTTAACAAGCTAGCAGTATTTTGGTTTTCTTACTTTTACTTTCTTAAGGCTTCATGTATTATTTATTATTATACTATAATAATTACTTTATTTGATATATACTGGTTTAGGAAAAATATTTTATTATATATGGTCTTTGATTTGGTTGATTTTCTTGTTTGTTTGGTTTTTTTCTCTTTTAAAGTTTCAATAAATTCTATAAAAGATGATAAAAATTACATGCCTTAAAGAGAAATATCATCAAATTAGGTCATTTGAGACTAAAAACTTGAAAACTGGGATTCTAATGCACGAAGAGAGACAGTTTTTATTTCATAGAAATTTAAAAAAAAACCTAGTACATCACATCTTTTGGCTTTGCATGACATTCATAAGAAATTAAGATTAAAGGTCGGTGCCACTAATCAGTGTACTGGCACATATCCTGTGATACCTCGTTGCCAACAAGGGGCAATACTTTTCAGAAAAAAAGATACCTGGAATACTTGGAACAAATATGGGACAAAGTTTCCTTCAGAAAGTGCTTATTTAGTGTATCTATCCTCTTTAACCTGCTTATTCAAAAATTCTGCAAACACATTATGCTAACTTCATCAGAAAGACAAAGATGTGAATGGGTATTAATGAGCTATCATACTTTTTATGACAAAACACAAAATTATTCTTTATAACAGACCACTTCACCGTCATAGGACTAGCTTTTTAATATACACGCCAAAGCAACTTATCTCGCCAGTATTGCAGGCTCTTTTATGATCTGGTGTAAAAATGTGTGAAGACATTTCCTTCATTCCTCCTCTCTCCACATATAAAACACATTTAGAAAAAAAAACCTGAATATGGAAAGAGTGACTCTTTTTCACTTTTTGCACTTTATTATCATTAACAATATCCTTTTCTTTTAAGTTCATGTACTGTCTTCCTTTTACAGGAAAAGACTGGGAGGATAACAAAGCTGATGGTGAAATCTGGTATGGTCTTCATGTTGATCCAGTCTTTAAGGTATTTAGGCATGAAACACATTAAAAGTGTAAAACATGCAGTAGAACTTGCAAATTGTCTCTTAAAATAATTCTACTAAAAATAGCTTTTAAATTTTGTAGGAAAACAGCTCTGCAAAGCATTTCTCCTTTCAGACAATTCATTGCCTCTAGGTTTAGGTATTATAGGAAAGATAAATGTTTCCATTTTGATATTTTAAATTTCACTAGTTAAAAGCATGGTATGAAAAATGTTTTAATACTATCTTGTTTAAATTTCCAAATATTCAAAATTTATTATTTGATTTACGAAGACCTTCGCATATTTCCAGCCAGAAGGAGTATTGAACATGAAGCTATCCGATAAAGAAGCAAGTGGTGAATTCAAAATCTGCTGCATTCTAAGTGATTTGCTATCAATAGAATGGCACTGAAATGTTCCTGTTATGTGAAAGACTTTTTTTCACTTTGTTGTAAATTGAGTCATCAGTGGAGCCCTATATATCTGCCACTGTTGTTATCTAGCTACATGCCATGGACATAGAAACTGATATAGATAGCATTTGGATTTCTTAAATCAATACACCACTGTTGGAGTCAGAGACAAAATTAGAGACTTTTAACTGGTAGTCGTTCAAAACGGTAGCATTACCTTTTTCTTCAAAATAGTCCTGCTATAAAACTGGAAAGGTGATGCAGGTCTAATTCTGGAAAACACTTCCAGACACATAAGTACAGGAGAATCAGATAGGGTTCACCAAGGGGGAAATCATGCTTGATCGTCTTAATAAACCCCTTTGATGAAATAATTAGCTTAGGGCATGAGGGAAGAGTGATGGACGTTGTCTATCTGGCCTTCATTAAGGCTTGAGACACTGTCTCCCATAAAATCCTCATAGACAAGGTGCTGGAGTCTGGGCTAGATGAGGTGAGTTAAAAATGAGCTGAATGGCTGGGCCCAGAGGCAGGCAATCAATGGCTCAAATTCCAGTTGGAGGCCAGTGACTAGCAGTGTACTCCAGGGATCAGTACTGGGTCCAGTCCTGTTTAACATCTCCATTAACGGATAGAGATGATGGAGCAGAGGAAACCTTGGCAAGTTTTCTGTTGATACAAAACTGGGAAGGGTGGCTGTTACACCAAACATTCATGCTCCCAGCCAGAGGGACCTAAACAAGCTGGAGAACTGAGATGAGAGAAATATCATGGAATTCAACAAGAACTGCAAAATCCTGTACATGGGAGGAACATCCCCAAGCACGAATATATGAGCTAGGAGCGACACAGATGAAAAGCACCTTTATGAAAAAAAAGCTCTGTCTGATTGAAAGAGTGTCTGCTTGAAGAGGTGCCATCAAGGTGCCCTTGCTGCAAAGAAGTCCAATGGTATCCTGGGTGTGTTAGACAAAGTATTGCCAGGCGTTCCATGTGGGTGATCCTTCCCTTTTCTCAGCACTGATGAGGCTACTCTTTGAGTCCTCTAGCCACTTCCGGGCTCCTCAGAATGAATGAGATATGCGCATGCGGAAGAGTCCAACAAAGGGCCACAAAGATGACAAAGGGACACTAGCATCCCTCCTAAGAGAAAAGGCTGAGACATTTGGAACTGTTCAGCCTGGAGAACAGAACAGTCAGCAGTAAATATTTTAAGAGAGGGTCTAAAGAAGACAGAGTGAGACTCTTCAGTGGTACCCATCCACAGAACCAGGGGCAATAGGAAAAAACTGAAACACAGGAGGTTCTCTCTCAACATCAGGAAACACTTTTTCACTGTGAGAGTGACATGTTTCTATAGAGATCGCGGAATGTACATCGTTGGAGATATTGGAGAGCATGGTCCTGGGAAACTGGCTGCAGATGGCCCTGATTGAGAAAGGGTGTTTAACCTGAAGACTCTTCAGACTTCCCTTCCATCCTCAACCTTTTTGTGATTCTGTGACTGTGTTGTCAAAATGGATTTTTGCACTCAGCTGATTATTGTGAAATAACCTGGAAAAAAGCAGCCTCTAAAATGTATGCAATCTCTGGCAAAATTACAGTTATGTACCATAGAGTTCTGTCTTATAGACATGTCAGATGCTCTCTTGCCTTTGAATAGACTTTATCTGTGGGTCTATAACTAGAACATTGCAAGACTGGATTCCTTTGTTTTCAGCTCAAAATAACAGTAAATTTATTTGGGATTCCTTTACCCTAATGGCATTTTTTTTCCCAGGAAGTTTCTGAAGAATGATCATCTATTTGAAGATGAGAAAGCCAAGATCTTTAAAAAAGAAAAAGGATAATTACAATAATAAGACAATATCTTTATGACAAAAGGCATCAAATAAATAGGAAAAAAGCTATGTGGAAAGTACTGGAGTGGAAAAGAGGAGGAGGACAAGAGACTGCATACAAAATCTAGCAGAGATTCTTGATGTGAAGCAAAGACTATACCCCCCAAATAGTTCACAGATAATTTTTTTTTTAGTGTTTTGAGAAATGTACTTATTTAGTACACTATCCAGTTTGTTGTTATGAGAAAGGGAAGTAGGGTGACAAAAAAGAAATTGTATGTCCATCGTAATATCAAATGAAGAAGATATTGTATATCAATATAAAAAAAAGCAATTAGTAAAGGTTGAAACCTTAGTCACAAATGACGGATTTCTAACTCTGATTATCATCCAGAGATAAGAGAGCAAAAAGGTTGTGGTTCTTTCCGAAAATCTCCATTTAAAATAGTGATGCAACATGAGTTTAAAATAATCTCTTCATGTTTTAATCTATAAACAGATTATGAAGAATTTTTTTTTCATGCTTTGTTTTGCCAAAAAAGATTTCAGTATCAAATGGCACATATTTCCTTTGTTTATACAGGTAATATTGAAACTGAAATTCTGAAGGAAAGACACTTTAGGAAACATGGAATATCAAAAACTGTTAAGGCTTTTGCAGTTTTAAATTTACTAAAAAGAAAGGAAAAAGAATTCCAGAATATAATAGCTAAAACTTACATATTCCTGCATGAAAATAATGTGATTTTGAAAAAACCAAACTACTAGAGTTTTTGCATGTATTAACATAGAAATTAAAAGAAGCTATAATCGCTCTCTCTAGTTCTGTGAAGACTGTGTTACATGTCTCTTACCAGTTACTGTAATTGGCAACGCCATCATACTTTTTCAAGGCTGGAGAATTTGGGATGGAGATAATCCTTTCTAGATGTCCTTGATCCTTTCCTATAGAAAAAATGCATGATAAAATAAATATTTGTTTTATCTACATTTGAAAAAAAAATAAATATCACTGTATTTTTTACATAAGAACTTCTTTTCTAAACACCAATTTCAGGTATCATTTTTTTATGGTCTTATCTCTTCGAAGGGAAAAATAAAGCAAGAAAAAGGAGCATTTGAAGTTCAGTCCTGGAACATAGCCTTTGCAAGACAACAGAGAGTGATGAATAGACCATTCTATATCCCATTCTCTCTGAATTAGTACCTTAAACCTTATTTTTAAAGCATTTTTAGCAAAAACATATATTTCTATATGACATGATTATTTATCAGGTGAGCCAGCTTCTTTTGACAAAAGCTTCACATTTTCTGCAAAAACCACTGGTGAAGTATTAGGCGACCTGAATCTCTCAGGCACAGAACACTGTTCCCTTGAGGTTGATTATTTGGCTTCCCGAATATGTCATTCTAAAGAACAGCAGATACATCTTCCAGATTCAATTATGGAGAGGCGACACCATCATTTCCTCTTAATATAACCGTTTATCTTGTATTGTGACGATCAGGAAAGCCAATCCTAATGAACAAAATGTCAAGCACATGAGGGTAGGACAGATAGCTGAAATGCCTCATCAGATCAAGATATGAAGCAATCCAGACCAGGAAAATTAAATAGCAAATGATTATTGTGTGGAAAGACTGGGCTCATCTGTGCACACATTAAATTTATTATTTTAATTTATTTTTAAATAAAAATGCAACTTCTTGGGCTTAAATGCATCACTTGTCTTTAATAAATCCATCATTGTTGTGTCTTTATCATATATGAATTTAGAAGTAATCTAGGATAGAGAATGCACAACTAAATCATTGTTCAATGTTTGTAATGTACACAAATCATATATGCAAAAATCTTTTAGTATTTGGTCATAGCATTTGCCTTAAATGAGGGTATGAAAAAAATTACCTGATCTTTCCCACATATTATATTATAGTTACATGTGTGACTATGTAAGTGTCTAATTTGAAGTGTCTAATATTCAATAAATTCATGATTAGTGTTTACAGTACAGGACTCAAACTACAGGAATCTAATTATTTCAGAAGGAATAAGCCATCATAATCTGAAATTAGGGTAACAGTTATAAACCTTTGCTCTGATCTGCTCTGAGAAATGGAGGGAGTAGACTAAACAACCCTAAACCAAAGAGAACAGGCAGTATTCTATAATATTATCCAGTAATTAACAGAGTGGCAATAAATGTTGTTGTTCACACAGAATTATTTAGGTTGGTAAAGATCTCTGAGATTGAGTCCAGCCTTTGTCTGATCACTGCCTTGTCAATTAGACCATGGCACTAAGTTCCACATCCTGTCATTTCTCAAGCAACTCCAGGGATGGTGACTCCACCACCGCCCTGGGCAGTCCATTCTAATATTTAACAACTCTTTCCATGAAGAAATTCCTCCTGACATCCAACCTGAACTTCCCTTGACACAGCATGAGGCTATGTCCTCTCATCCTGTCACTGGTTGCTGGGGGCGGAAAAGGGTGACCCCCACCTGGCTACAACCTCCTTTCAGAGTCCAATAAGGTCTCTCCCGAGCCTCCTTTTCTCCAGGCTAGACTACTCAAGCTCCCTTAGCTGCTCCTCACAGGACTTACTCTCTGGAGCCTTCATCAGCTCCGTTCTCTGGACCTGCTCCAGCACCTCAGTGTCTTTCTTGTAGTGAGGGGCCCAGAACTGAGCACAGGACTTAGGGGCAGCCTCACCAGTGCCAAGTACAGCAGGACAATCACTGGTCTGGTGCTGCTGGGCACACCATTCTTGACACAGGACAAGATGCCAGGTCTTCTTTGCCCCCTGGGCGCAAGGGTTGACAGCCAGCGCCCCCAGGTCCCTTTCTGCTGGGCCACTTTCCAGTCAGCCTGGCCCTAGCTTGCCATGTTTCTGTGAGGGTGACTACATGACAGCTTTCCTTTTGCATAGTTATTTCCAGCTCCTCCTGTTTATTATCCATACCCCATTCAGTGGTGGCAATGCACTTCAGCTGGGCTATATGTTTCACCCAGAAATATGGCATGCCACCACTAGGCTCATCTCTGCTGAGCCTGGTCTTACCCCCTTCTCTCTTCAAACAGAGAAGAGAAGGTTTCTCCTCTCTTAAAGCCCTCTCCATCAGCCCTGCCAACTCATGAGTTAAAACCCTTTTCCCTCATTTAGATAGGAAACCTCACTGGTCTCCATCAGGCCTTGTGGCATGTAAACCATCCCAAGATCAAAAAAGCCAAAATTCCGTCGCCATCCTTCAGCCACGTGTTAATCAGGTGGGTTCTCCTCTTCCTTTCAGCATGTTTTCCTGCAACTGAAGGAATGACGAAAAGCACCACCTGCGCTCTTGTCCCTTTAACCAATCCTTTAGATTGCCCTAGGACTTGTCTCATCAACCTTATCTCTGTCAACCTGGACAACAAGCAGTGGTTAATAATCCGGGGGCTGGAGTAATCCAGGCAGTCTCCTGTCTCTGTTACCTGGCCCCAGGGTGGGGGGAGCTGCTCAGGATCTACAGCTGGATCCAACCCTCACCCCTGGGCTTACCTCAGTTGCCGCTGCTATTTCTGTTGCTGCCTCACTGTTGTTTTGGGCTTTTTTCTACAGAACAACATCTGTAAAGTTTTATAAATGTTCTTGCTTTGCCATAAGGTAAAGCAAAGACCTTTTGAAATGTCTTGTGACAAAGAAGACACTAGACTAATCAACTAAAGCTCTTCCTACTCCTTTTGTCCTAAATTTTATCACTAACTTTCCCATTTCTGACAAAGGAGAAAGATTGAATGATCAGTCAGCTGAGAGTGCTTTTTTTCTGAAGGGTGGGAGGAGACAAAGAAGAAAAAATAGCTCGAACTTTCTCTCTCCTGAAGAAAGTATTCCAACTTGTATTATGTGGAATAAATACACTGCAATAACTTTTTTTTTTTTTTGAGTTTTCTATCTCATGATTAAGAATACAGCCACCAGCGTGTAAAGATTTGTTATTTTGCACCCTGGTGCATAATAGTGTTTACAATAAAAAATGTGATTCCACTTTAAGTGACTGAGAAGCCTTTTTTTTTCCTCCCACAATACATTGTAATTCAAATCAGTCAGGAAGAAAAAAAAATATTTAATTTTGATTTCTGTGTAGAACAATAAAAAATTGGACTATGCTTAGGTATTTAGCTAAATGATTTCAGGTCTCCTCATATACTGAATTTTGAGACAAAATGAGTTGATGTTTTTGAGGAGCTATTCTTTCACTTTTATTTAACACTTCTATCCTGAATCTGGAATAACAAAAGCCACTGAAATTTCAGTGAGATATCAGTGCTTCTGTGAGAAAATCTTCCTGTTACCATTTACTACATAAAACTTTGAATTACTTCAAGCATCAAAGTGAGCTATAGAAAGTGAATCCAGATGAAAGTGGTAGGGACCAGTGTTTCCCACAGAATGTTTCCTACAAACTCAGGTGGCAATCAACATATACATCTAATAATGGATTGTCATAGCCTCAAGAACATTTATTTTCTATAAGTGCATTCACCCTGCAAGTTTGGGATATTTATAGATGCAGTGAGGGTTTCTAACACATAGTGTGTTTGTGAGAATTACTTCCTATTAAAAAATACAAATTTAAAATTCCAGTCAACTTTCCATGGTGCTTGGCTTCAACTGAGTTCTCGTAATCAACCAAATGTGGGTGCTTATTTAAATTTTTTTAATGTTAATTTTTAAAAGTTCTTGGATCCTAAAGAAGCAGCAGCCTGTAAACCTTGTATATTTTCTTTCTCATTACTTTCTTCAGGATTATACTGATTATGAATTTTAAAAATACTTCAGTACAATAAAAAAAGACAATTAAGTTCTATAAATAATGAACAATCAAGAAGTTTGTGGAAAGAATGGCATGCTACTTCTATTTTATCGGGGTTAATTTTGTACCTTGAATGTGATTATAAATGCAGTGAAAGAATTTTCTGAAGTTTGTATGTTACTTATTCAGTTGCCATGTCTGAAATGCAAAATGCTTATTCTTCTATTGTATTTTAGTCCTTTCATTGTTCAGATTTAGAGAATAAACACATCATTACCATTACAATCCAAGCTGGGAAATGGGTAAATCAGAAATTGAAAAATCTTTGATGTCCTGTATCATGTACAATAGGTAAAGTAGCTAAAGAAGACAAGTCTGAAGTACCTTGATTCGATTTGTGCGTAAGAAGGCAAGAGACATAGAATTGTGGTGCCTAAGGGAAGGTCATGTTAGAAGTGCAGAGCCTGATTTAGAGCTGAAGGCCATCACACACCTGGACTTATCGAAGTTTCAGAGAGAAATGATGGAGTGCATTTCAGGCTGCAAGCACTGCAGTAAGGACAGTCCTTTTTCTGATAAATGCTAAATAAAAGCCTGTAAATTTATAATGCCACCTGCTGTCTTTCTCTCTCGTACTCACTGACTTTACCCACCTCCATTTTCCCACCTTCCTCCTAGAAAAAATAGATACAGGGTAATATTGTATTAGAAAACTAAACAAAAGAAAATTCAGTATTGGGACCTGATCTTATTACTATACCTTACAGGTTTTTGGGTGGTTTTTTTCATTTTTTCTTTTCTTTTTTTAAACAGAACTGACTACAGATCTTGGATAATTGAACACTGTCACTGGCTAAGTAATTGCAAAACATTAGAGTCAGTGTGAAAAAGAAAGAAAGAGAACTCCAATGTGTCTTTTGTTCTTTAGAGAATTTCAGAAGCTTATACATTGTGTATGCACACAACACAAGCATGGTCTTTCAAGGTCTTTCTCTTCTCACAAAGGCTAAATAGAATTCACTATGGGAGAAATAGAGAGCAATTGTTACACAAGTCAATATATACACATAAATGTTACAAGGTACGCATTTTTTTACTTCGAGTGACTGATATTTTAAATATTTTTAAATAATTTTTACCTTGATATAATTATTCTAGTAAAACATAATACCACATGAAGAGCTTGCTGAGCTGTATAGATTAAGCAATTTGATTTTGTGGGTTTTTGTTTGGTTGTTTTTTGGTTTTTTTTTTCTCTCTTCTTTCCCTTTCATTGAACAGTTACATCAGAATTATATGCATTTTTTCCTACTACTGAGAATTTTAGAAGATTGTAATCTCCTAAATTGTGTGGTCACAGTGTAGAGAATGCCAGTAGTAATTATCTACTGCATAAGTTAGTATGAATTACATTTTTCGTGAGAAAAGTGACTGATTTTGTAGCTTCTTTCATCATTACAGTCATTGGACAAAACCTTTTTCTTGTATGAATTTTTTAGCATGTATGAGCTTCTATATAAACCAGTACACAAACATTTACTTGTGCTAGCACTTCAGTGAATCTGTCTTGGTAAACTATGTGAAGAGCAGAATCAAATAAAGAAAAGACAATGTGAAAATCAAAAGCCTTGAGTAAAGCTTTCCAGCTCTGCCTATAAAATTATTGATATATATATGGATGGTTTTGCTTTTATTTAGTAGGAAGAGCTTCACAATAACAGATCCAAACTGTAGCTTCCACTAATGTCTGTTACTGCAGTAGACCTTTTATATAGCTGTTAAATTTTGACAAAAAGTTATTGTTTTTGATAGAAAACTATGAAGGTTTATATATTAATGAGATTATATTTACATATATAACTATTTGAGAAAACATATTGAGGATTTTTTCCTGTGTTTTTGTATAAACACAAGGAGAAAAAACAGAAACAAAACAAAACAAAAAAACCCCACCTACCACAAAAGAAGTTGTATATTATACCTGCTACAGAATTAATTAAAAAGTAAAACAAAATGGGAGTTTTGGAAGGCCTTTAACCTTCTGTCATGATGAATATGTATTCAGTATTGCTGTGTGGATCAATGCAGTACTGGGCAGCAAAATGATGCACTGCATACAAAACTGAAGCTGATAAACAAAACTTTATTGAGTATGTACATGCACAGTAAATAATCTTCATGTATGAAAAATTTAGCTTAAAAAGTGTGCATGTACATGAGATTTTCCTAATATTTCTAAACAGAGTTCTCCCAAACTTTTATTTTAATATTACTTCATTTTTCTCTCTTTTTTCTTTTCCATTTATTTCTTCTTTTTCCTTTGGACAAAATATTATCTTCCTTGCTTCCTAGTAACCCCTGATAAATTAAAATTTAAGCAATCTTTTGAAATATGTTCTCAAAATATTAATGTATTTATATAACTGGACAGATTTTTTTTTTTTTCCTATTCAGACTCTGAAAGCAAGCTTAAATCAAAAATATGTCATAACTTCTGTTCTCTGGATCCAACTGCAATATTAATCTCCCTCAAAGAAACTGTTTCCTACTCAGAGGAAAAGATGGCTGATGAACAGCTTTTGCCTGCTACTAGCACTATACAGTTTGCATATCTTCAAAATGAAAAGGCAAAAGGCTGGGCATGAGTCGCTCTTAACTCTTTCATTTTCCTTGGATATGGTTAAAATATTATAGAATTTCAGGAAAATACTAATGATGAAAATATTTTTCTTCATTTCCATTCTAATAGAAAAAGATTTTTTATATAATAATCTTAAATTTGGATATCATAATACTGGCAATATAATTCGTTTTTATTTTGCAAAATGATAGTTGTTTTTCCCAGCAAGCAAATATAGATATCTAGAATCATTCCAAAGCAAGAATCACACTCCCTAAAATGGACTTTTAAAAGAAAATTGTGCCTCATACACCTGAATGCTTTTTAAAATAGAGCCAAAACTATCTCAGTAGAAAAAAAACCCAACTCAATACACAGGGTGTAGGCATTAGAAATACTAGACAACACTTCTAGCTTTAATTTACATTTGCATATTTATTTTATACTCTTTAATTTTACCTAGCCATATAAAATGACGAATTTCCTTTGTTTCCTTAGTTTGGTAGATGAATGTCATGATATGAAATCATAACGGCATCTACTTGTATGAAATAAGTAATGAGTTTTTTACTGAACTGCAATACTTGACATTATGAGGTTTACATCTTCAAAAGTATTTCAGACTGCATTTTTCTATTAATGCCTTGTTGGAAGTCATGCTTATTTCATCAAAAAAGACACATTGCATCTGCTTATAACACTCTAAACAAATACCTTTCTCATGTTGTGACATTTCTGAGCAATGTAGACACTCTCAGAAATCAAAAAGTCCCTTAGTGTTCTTTTCATATGGTATCCATCTTATTCCAATTTAGTTTTTTTAAATTCGTTAAGTCTAATTTGAACTTGTTTATTTATGGCAATAAAATGATCAATAGCAAGGAGAAGATTTTCATAGTACTCATGACAGAAGATATTTCATATTGCTACATCTTCTCTTAGACCAGTTAACTACCCAATTAAAAAGTGTGTGAACATGCCATCCTCCAATCTAATGATAGACAGATAAAGCAGAAATGTGCTAATACACTTGGAGTTATCATCTACTCATCAGTGCAGGAAATTAAAGATAAAACACTTGATTTCACAGACATTCACATGAGTAAGATATTGAATATGGCACAGTCATCAAAAGAAATGCCATATGGAAACCCATATGGCTCCATAGACAAGTGCTAACAGACTTAAGATTTGCTCTTAAAAAATTAAAAGGAACAGTGTTTTCTCTAGTGAAGAACCACTGCATGAAAAAATGCAAGAGAAAGACGATGAAGGCAAGGCCAGGAAAATGGAAAGGAAAAAAGGCAAAAACAAACAAACCACTTTATTGGTGAATGATCACTTGTCGAAATTTCCATGTATAGAAATATTTATATTCTACAAGTAGAATAGTCACTTTTTAGTCACTTTTACTCCTTCACAGCTTCTGACTATACTCAGAGTAGTTGAGAAAACAAAGAAAACCAGACATTATCTAAAACATAAAAAGATAACTAGAATATTGATAAAATTCTCTATTTTGTTCAGGGCAGTCTATTGGGAATTGCCATAAAACTGACCATAGTCATCCTGGGTAATTGTTACAGAGAATCACTGAGAGAGTCCATGTGTAGTTGTCTTCTACCTGTAAACTGTTCCTGAATCTCACCACTGTCATCAGCCCAGTAGGACCTACTATTTGTGCCTTCTTTCTCTAGAATCTGTGAAGAATTTGATATGGTTACAACTCCTGCCTCATAATTTTTCACACATATTAAATTGTGAAATGATAGAACAACTTAATTTGGAGGCAACCATAAGCCACATGATCAAGTCAAGGAAAATTTCTGTTTTCAACTAAGTTTCTCCAGGCATGATCGAGCAGAGTTCTGAAAATCTTGGAGCAAAGAATTTCAGAATCTCTGGGGAAAAGTTGTCCCAAGAGGAAATTTTCCTTGATGTAACTTGCATTCATTCTTCTCATCCTTTTGCTGTGCCTAACAGAAAAACCTGATTAGGTCTTCTAAACACACATTCAGTAGTGGAAGAAAATGTTAAGTTGACCCCTTAGCCATCTGTTCTCTAAACTAAACAAAGCCTGTGGACTCAGCCTGTCCTTGTGATACTCTGTAAACACAGAATCACAGAATCAATCCGTTTCAAAAAGACTACTGAGATCATCGTGTCCAACCTTTGACAGATCACTGCCTTGTCAACTAGACCAGGGTGCTAAGTGCTATGTCCAGTCCAGCCACTACACAATCTTGTGGACCTCCAGTAACTTGCCCCAGTTTGCCAATGTCTTTCTTGTACTGGGGAGCCCCAAACTGGAAGAAATACCCCTTTTTTCAACAACCACATTGTAACAGTCACTTAAACTGTTGGCTATGCTTTAATGGTAAAGGCAAGGAGAAATTTAGCCATCAGTGTTACGTTTTGAGAGAATAATTGGAGTATATGAACTCATGAGATCCCTTCTGAACTTATGCATTCTGTAATTTTGCAATTTAAAATGCATAACAAATGATAGGAGGAGGCAAAAATCCAATATCTCATTGGACTGAGGACAGCAGTTGAATTCAGGACCAAACCACAGATTTGATATGACTGACATCTACTTCTCAGGACGGGCCTGGGAAGAGAGTGCATTTCTGACATGTCTAGATTCTGCAGATTGTTGCTATTTTTTAATTCTCCAAATGATAACAGTATAAACCAAGCAAGATAATTCTTGTGATATCCTTTTCCAACACTGCTTTTGAGTAACTCAAAAAAGAACATAAAATTGAATGGAAATAAAGGGCTGCCCATTTCTGAAGTTCATGAGAATTAAGGTCTTCTAGCAATAATAGTTAACACATTATTATTGACATTTTTATAACTAGCTGATAGTTATATAAAAAGAGTATTACATATAAGTCAGACATGAGACATCTGTAATATTTGTGCTCTGATTCTCCATCATCCATTTTCCTTTTTAATGACAATTTCTTTTTAACTACTGCTCATAGTTTTTACGTTTTTATTTGCTAAAATATTTTTAGATTATCATAAATAGTATTTTTTGTAAACTGCTGAATGCCCTCAAAATTAGTTTTAGTTCATAAATGTAGATCTAGAATCAAGAAACAAAATGCTGCTACTGTTGCCCCTTACCAAGAAAGCAACACATACTTATAAAAAACACATTTATGCAAGAATTCAGAATTATATTTTTGGTATCATTTTCATTCAGCGTCTCACTAAATTTTATTACTGTGAGTAATAAAGTCTTGTAATGCCATCACATGAAGAAAATAATTTTTATTCATCTGGAACTGTGCATTTTCTTCCCTGAATGATAAGATAATCAAGTAATTTGATACAGAACAGTAAGTCAAAGAGAGAGAAGGGTCCAGAATAGCAACAATTTCAAACACGATCTTTGTTTTTGTTATTTTAGGAACATACAGTCAATACTGATGACTGAAAGGGACCCTTTTTTATTGTAAAGGACTAAGTTACTTCCTAGCGTTAAACATGGATTTTAATTGTATGTTTTCTTCATTTTATGTTTTAGTTTTTTTGTTCTTACTTTACCTGCAGGGTGTAATGCAAGACATTTAGGAGAAAGGAAGCTATTTTAAAAAATGCTATGAGTGTATGGCAAGGATGTATGGTGAGGAATGGTGGGTGGGGAAGAGAATTTTGTGCACTACAATAATCTACCTAGTACATTTGAGGAAAAACTACCAGAATGTTAAATTAATCTAGAACTCTATGGTAAAATTGATGATGAATTCATAGGAAATGCCTAGTTTATTTAAAGGTAAACTATACAAATATGAACTGTAAGTGTTTTGTGGAAAATGAGTGCTTGTTGTTGAGGAAATGGTGCATGTTATGAGAAGGAAGGCACTTTAGGAAAGTGTCCTGAAGCCATAAGTCAATAGATGTTGTTGTCACTAGTGGGAAAAGTTCAAGCCTTTATAGCCCAATCTAAACACCCCTGAACTAAATAAGAAACTTTCCACTGACTTTGATTTGCTTAGAACATCCATAAGAAAAAAAAGGGAGACACAAAAGCATGAAGGGCAGTTAGGCATCCAGCTCCCACTGAATATCAATATCATGTATGTTCTCTCTAACTTTGGAAATATTACTTTAAAACAGATTTTTTTTTTTTTTAGCAAAAACATTTATTATAGGAATAGTTAGGTAACTTTCCAAACCCTGTGGCCACTGTGTAACATTACATATTTGTGGGTACTAATGATTTTTTTTTTTTTTTTTATGTTGGCACAATTATTCTGAATTATTCTGAATTCTTGGAAGCATATAGGCAGCAATATTAGCTTTCTTTTAATGGGAGGAAAAATGGGTTTGGTTTTAATATGAAGGTACATGTATATGCATATTTGCACTATGTAGGGAAGCTATGTAATTCTCTGAATTATACCTCCAGGATCAAGTCTAACATATTTGTTTGTAGGATTTTACAGTCAGTAGAAGTCACAGAAGCCCCTGAAACCATAACAACCTCTGCATCACACTCATTGCGTATTACCTTCAAGTCACCGGCTATTATGTTGAACATGCTCACAGAATGACAGTGTCTGTACCTTAGTCCTTAAAAATTAAATGCTTTTTGCCTGGAATTTTCAGTTTTTCAATAATATTTTTTCTACATAATTTGATTATTCCTTTTTCTTATTTTATGGTCTTAAAAAAATAAACATTTACATCAAAGAAAAAATCAGTTATTAAAGGAAATAGATGGGTTGAAAAAGGCTGAAATAGATTTACAACAAAAAAAGATTATGAAAAGTGGGTGCTGAGTATAACTCAGTGGTTTTTTGTCATGCTTCTATACTCTTCGGCAGAATTATAAAGCAATTTCTAAGTTTACATCCCCTAGAAGCATACTTATATATTCTGGCATAAATAGAGCTGTGTGTTTCCTATTATGCTGAAATTAAATACTCCTTAAAAATTTGTTTTCCATGATCCTAAGTTTATATATATATATATATATATATATATTATTTTTTATTGTATNTAAGTTTATATATATATATATATATTATTTTTTATTGTATTTCTATCCTCTGTGGTTTCAAGAGATATAACCGCAAACACATGAAAACACTGTAAACCGATGAACTGTCTTTTGCCTGAGGCAAGTAGAAAAGCAGAGTAAAGCCTCTGAGATGTAAGAATTGCCCCATTCATCTCACTCTGAACCTCCAAGACTCTTTATATTCAAGGAAGTAGAATTTGCCACTATTTTTCCAAGGATTTTACTATTTCCAAAGTTGAACTTTATTGATACTGTTGTGATATCAGCCATATATACATAGATGCATATAATGTATATTTAAAATAAAAAATACCTAAATAGATTTACTGTTTCCTGTGTTTCTAGTAGCAGGCTATGGATTTTTCTGCTTTCTTATTTTTTGTGGATAGCAGAAAATGTAGAGTGCTACTCAAAGTTAATTGGGGTTTGATCTTCAAGGACAAATAAGGCTAATGAAAAGTTTCTAAACTCTTAAAAGCAAACAAACAAACAAAAAGACTAAAAAAACCCTGTTTTGTTTTTTTTTTTTCTATGAAGGTGAGAAAACAGGGAAAATCAGCATGGCAACAAAATTTTTATCTTGATTTCCATAAAATAATTATATTGAACACAAGCATTATTTTTCTTTGAAGTAAGCTTGCAGAATCTTGGAACATAATTTGAGATGGACTTAACATTTCCAGTTCTGTATGCAATACATACTTGCACTTAATTCTTACATGTCTTTAAAATTCATGTGGTCAAACATAAAAATCATGCTAATTAGTACTAAAACCTAAGATAAACAGGTGTGTGTGCTGTTTGTTTCGTAGTTAGGCATTTGGACTAAATTCAATGTAGTAATTTGTAATTACAAAGAAGTTTTCAGGTCTCCTTTACAAAATTCATAAGCTCTTGCTGTATGTACCCTTTTGTTGCTACAGATCCCAGTGTGGAAGATGGCCTTACTCTGAGTGCAGAGGTGAGCTAGGTGGCCTCCCAGATGGGCTAGATGTCCCTCCCAATGTGCATAAGTACATCATTTCTTGATTCTAAGTAATATGCACATTGAAGAAAAATTTTTGTATTTGGCATAACATACCTTTTTTTTTTTTTACACTAAGGTATCAAAGGTGCTTGATATTATGAATAAAATTCATATTTTCGTGAATTTTTAATGCCAGCTCATACTGCTACTGTGCTTTTCCAAATTTTTCTATTTGTCAAATGGTTGAGCTAAATGACATTTAGTTATTTACTGTGTATTGGTCACTTTTATTGCCTCTAGATGAGTGCCTGAATATGAAATAAAAAGTAATAAAGAAATGCTTGAGTGAACAGTGAATAGTCTTACAATTACTCCTAAGATTTGGGGTGTTTTATAGGGAAATTGGAGTATTTTCTAATGAAAGGCAGCACTTGCTGCACATTTTTGCTGATAGACTTCTTTGCACTGATGTTCATGTCTGGATGCTTCTTTCAGCATTGTCCACATCTGTTCTCTTTTATCCTTGAAGCCAAAAGTGGACTTCTGCTCCACCTGCAAAAAACAGAATCAGAGCTGAGTTCCTAAGATTAAATCCAGAAACAAACTTTCTCAAAATCGAAATTTCATCTTGGTAGCTTTGCCTCAGAGCAAATGTTGTTATGGAAAGCTATAGCTGCTACACAGATTCAAAAGCTCTTCATATGTTACTTGAAAATCTAATTCAGTATATTATTATCCAGCCCACAAGGTTTGCCATGTAATTTAATTTCCTTTAGCTTATGGACAGAAAAAAACAACAACCAAAAGCAGTTATTTTAAGACAGAAACACACTGGGTGACTAAAAAGTAGAGGCTGACTCGAGCTGCTAAGCAATTCTTTTAAGAATGAAATGTATTCTTTTTCCTACCATGTTAATATTAATTAATATTTAACTGCAAAGATATAGTAACATTATATATAGTTCCTAGAGTACATTGGGATGTTTAGATGCAAATGAAAAAAATTAGAAAATAAGTAAGGAGGAATTCAAGAGCAACTGTAGTGGAATTGTTCTTCAAGAGAGATGTTTCTGTAAGTAAAAAGAAAAGACAAAAAATAACTATATGAAATTCTACAAGAGATAAGATGAAGATTTGTAGACAAGAAAATTATGGAAAAATTAAAAATTAGGAAAACGAAGGAGGAAAGGATATCACTAGGAAAGAAGAGGTAAACCTTCAAGAACTAAAACCAGGCAACAAAGATGTGGAACATTTAACTTTAATATAATTATTTGAATAAAATATAACTTGCATAAAAAATTTTAAAAATAAAATTTAGTGTAAAACACAACTTGAATACAAAAGCTTCAGTTTGAGGGTGCAGGTATCTACATATTAACTTGCCTAAATTTCTATTGTCATTATGCTCAATGAAGACTCAGTTCAGGTGAAATGAGAGTGACACGTATGACACTTGAGTTGTGCACATTGGATAGGCTTGCTGCTGTACATGATAAAGAGATTCCTACTGATTTCCATCAACCACACACAGGTCTTCTATAGGTCCTCTGTTGTACCTGCAAGTCCCTGAAGATGACCCAGATACCATAAATCACCTGAAATGGTGCTTCTTGCCATTGTCTATTGTAATTAGCTGACTCCATGTCTATACCTACAGTGAGATGAGTAGGTGTGCAAATTTCCTTTACTGTCTTGAATGTAATTAACTGTCCTGGGAATTTTGGCATTTAGCCCACATGTAGGAAGAAAAATTTAGGTCTCTTAATCTGTAGTTAAATCCAGACAGATTGCTTAAACTGTAGTTCACACACAGGCAGAAGACAGAAACTGAAGGCTTTTGAACTGTAGTGTGGAAAACAGACAAATAAAAGCATGTCAGACTCACTCTAGTTAGCTCTTAATTACATTAATTTTTAAGCACAATGAAGAATATGTGAAAGCTAAGTTTTTAACACACATCTTGATTTTCTATAATGTGAACACAGTGTAAAGAAGGAGTGATGAAGCAGATTATTTTTAAACCCTTTTTTCAACATACAGGATGTTATGGTTTAATCAGACTCATAAAGTGAAAAAGTGCAACCACTTTTCACGAAAGTAGCCACTGGAATATAGTAAGAGGAGGAATAGTGATTTTAGTGCAGTGGGTGTTCCTTCTATAGGACTCCACTGCTGTGAAAGGTTAAGCCAGAAAAGCTATCTTGAAACTGAATTGCTTGATGACAGACTGTCAGAATGTATCAAGGTTCTTAAGATAACAAGAAATGCTATGTGATAGGTAAAATTGCCTTGTGTTTGTAACTTACTGTGTCATTTTGAATGTTGTGATAGGGGATGCCTAATATCACTGTGACATTCTTGGTTCTGAAAACTGACTTATTAATTGCATTACTGACATTCTGTATCATGGGCAAGCTAGTGTTTTTTCTCTTAGTTTTCAAGTTCTGCTTTAGCAAAAAGGTATTATCCTCGTTCTTCTTGAATTAGCCCAACATTAGTCAAAAGTAATATAAGCTCTCAGACTTTTTCAGAGACAATTAAGATATTAGCATCATAAGAAGCACAAAGTAAACATCTACATCTTTTGTTTCCATTTCTTTTCAATTATTTTCTCCACACCATCTCAGTTTTCCTGAACTAATTTGTATGCAAACATATTGCTAAGAAATAAATATTATTATTCTTGAGCATGATATGAAATATATAATATCAGGATAATCTGTTCTCTTACAAGAAAAGTTCACTTGTTTAAAAGGTGTATTTTGAAATTTTTCAGGTTGAAGAGTCTGCCACAAGGACAACCTTAATTAAAGCCAACAGAGGGGAAAATTAAACAGTGAAAAGTTGATACTCATAGAACTTAAAGTTAAAATGAGAAATTATAAGGGTAAGGGACTTCAAGGATAATTTCTTGAGTGTTTTATTACTCTATCCACCACATATTCCACCTCTGCACAATTCTTTCAGGATTCTGCTTTAGATAGATAGTATTCTTTGTTTCTGAGTAAAGTTCCCTTGATGTCTTTTAGGTATATGCTCTCACTTCATTTCTTGTTTAGCCCCATAAGTACTACTAACATTTTTCTCCAACAGTAAATTATTTCAGTCTGAGGAGTTGTCCCTCAGAGTATAAGTTGAATCTAGAGCATAGTTTAACTATATTAGTAAATGACAGAGATCTGGGGGAAAAATTGTTGAATTGAACATTATTAATTTGTTGACTTCCTGGCTCTGTTACAGGGGGCTCTATTTTCTTCTAAGAAAGAATGCTGCTGCATTTCAGCATCATGGTGCAAGATACACTGTATATCCCTTGATCACAAGGCAAAGTTTTCTACACAGTCCATTTTTTCTTTTCAATCTAGCTGGTTAGGCTTGCCCTGCACTCAGGAAAGAGAGACAGGAGTATGAGAGAGTATGAGAGTTAAGTAATTTCTGGGCAAGGGTATTTTTTTCTCTTTTGGGGCAACCTAAAGGAAGAGATCTAAATTCTTAACTCATTAAAGTACTTGAAGTAAGGTGGAATGAGTAAGGACTATCTTGATTCCATCTGATAATTAATCAGCCCCTTGTCTTGAGTTTATTCAAGCTCTCCTTAGAAATATTAACTCTTCACATTGACATTGATAAAGAATTTCTGAGCTCAAACTCTGTGAAGTCTTTGGGTTGGGTTTGGTTTTGTTTTGTTGGGAGAGTGTTTACAGGTTTGTTGTTGCTTTGTTTTTGGGGTTGCTTTTGCTGTTGGTTTGGTTTTGTTTTCAATATACCAAGAATACTGTGATGGTTAGGAGTTTAGGCAGAGATTTACATTAGGACACTACCAGCTGAATGTCACTTAGTGCTTTTACATCCATCCATAAAATGCCTATTAGAACTGGCACCATCATAGCAGTGATTGCCTTTTACTAAGAGAAAATTACAATATGGCCACTGTAGGTAACTAAATAGCTTTACTGGCCTTTAGTTGTTTGCATTTATTTTCCTGGAGGATTGTTCTTCCATTGTGACCCCACCTGATCCCTCCCTTCCTGCCTTCTTACCGTCCTGTCCCCCTTTCTATGATAGCAATCAATTTTCGGGTTTTAAAATACTTAATTATGATGGCATGTAATCTAGTTCATCAGTAAGAGGAGATTAAAATTTTAATAAAATACACTTTTTGTAGGAGTTAAAGCAACTTACACAAGTAACTGAATTGCTCTCAGTAGATACTCCCTTTCAGGGTAGAGCAAGAAAAATACAAGCTTAGTGAACTCAGAATGAAAATTACATTGTTGCTTACTAGTTATAAGACTACATTGCTCTTTGTCTTTTTGTTTTTCTTTGGGTCTGTGTCTCACAACATCCTCATAGGCAAACTCAGGAAGTGTGAACTGGAGGAGTGGACAGTGGGTGGATTGAGAACTGGCTGAACAGCATCAATGTCTATAAAGATCTAAAATGTGGCTACCAAGAGAGTGGAGCCAGTCTCTGCTTGGTGGTGCCAAGGAAAAGGACAAGAGGCAACAGACAGAAACTGGTGCACAAGAAGTTCCATTTGAATATGAAGAAGAACTCAGTGACCAAGCCTAGGAACAGATTGCCCAGAGAGGTTGTGGAGTCTCCCTCACTGGAGATACTCAAGAACCATCTGGCTGCAATTTTGTGCCATGTGCTCTAGGATGGTCCTGCTGAGCAGAAAGGTTGGACCAGATGACCCTTTCAGTGTCCCTTCCAGCCTTACCCATTCTGTGATTCTCTGATTCTGTGATTCTATGGTTTGGGATTTTTTCTTTCTTTTTGCAGTGTCCTTTCCCTTCCAGCAGTGATATATATGAAAACAGTCTGGACTTCTAGAGGAAGAAATAAAAAATAAAAGACTACTTACTCATAACAGTAGACAAAGAAAAAATAAAATCCCCAGCTAACACTTATTGCACTTCCCTTTCTATTTATGGTTTGGGGCTTTTTTCCAGCTTTTAAAAACTATTTTTGAAACTCTGTATGTTTGACAAGCTCTGGTATGGTGAGATATTATCTCAATCACTCTGCAAGTATCAACAATAAAAAGCTTTATGCTGGTTTACTTTAATCTAAATTAATGTAAGATGTCTATCACTAGAAAACCCCAGCACTTACGTATCAATGTTTACATGATATTCGCACTTTTATATATTAATGTATCTGCCATACACCAGAATCCCAGTGCACCCTTTTCTTTTTGACATTGAAATGCTTTAGGCAAATCAAGAAAAATGTAATTGGTAAAAATATCACAATCACTTGACCATTGTTTTGGAACTTGGCTTTTAATACATGAAATTTGTCCGCATACTTTGAATTTTAGTCCAAAGGAAGAATTTGTGATTGTTTTCAGAACTGAAGCTGTTATTATTGTTCTCAGTTTTGTTGAAAGCTTTGCCTCAATAGCTTTTTGGGGCTGAGGGGTGAGCATCACCAACCAGTGATCAACTCCTACAGGCATAAGAGTTGATGGCATAGAAAAGTTTGTGTCCAGCAGCCATGGAAACAGCTGCTGTCTGCTTGAGTTAAGGGACTTTTTTGCAAACATGAGGGACTGCCTCCATTTGCTACAATTAAATGTTCCAGTCTTGCCCTAATAAAGCTCATGATTTAGACCAATAAGCATATTTAAAATTAACATACATACAATTACAATTATATTGTTAGTAATTTTGAAGCTTTTTCACAATTTCATGCTGCAGCTCTAATAATAATAGCCCATAAGCATAATTATAGAGACTTGTGTCACAGAGATTTGAGTAAAACTGCTGCAGGGAAAGCCAGTGGAAGTTTTCATTCTCCATATTTGTCTGTGGAGATTTTTTGATGCATACCTAAGGTTTCCACACATAGACAAGCATATTGTTGCTTCATTTTGTGAAATTTTAGCCAGTAGTTCTTATACATGAAAATATATTATTGAATAATGTAGGTTATGTGCAACTCACATGTTCAATGCTTTATGGAATCAAGACAAGTATGTTTTTAGCTACTTAGACAGAAAAGAAAGGAGCTATCTGGTTTGCCTAAGTAAAGCAGAAAAATATAGCCTGATCTGTCTTAAATTAGTCTTACTCATGACTATGAGTCAGAAAAAAGTATTTAAAAGCACATACTTCAAGAGAGCTGCTGACCTCTTCCACAGGAGTCACTGCAGGAAAACCAGAAGCAAGCATCTGGGATGCCAATTATCCAGGGGATTTAAAAGGTAAATGAAAGGCTTTTTAGTTCCTCTAAGTTAGCTGGAATATAAATAATTTCTGTACTTATGCAAGGTGAAGTATGGTGTAACTAAAAAGGGAAACTATGGGTGAGGAGACTGAGGCCTCTGTGTAAGGAATTTAGCACTAATTTCCTGAGCAATCTTAGAAAGTCACATTGAAAGAAGAAAGTATCTACTAGGGAAGGATTTTTTAGGTTTTTTTTTTTTTTTTTTTTTTTTTTTCTATTGTTTTGTTGGGGGTTTTTGTTTTTTTTTTTTTTNTTTTTTTGGTTTTTTTTTTTTTTGTTTGTTTTTTTGCTTTTGTTTGGTTGGTGGTTTTTTTTGTTTTTTTTTTTTTTTTGGTTGCTGTTCTGTTATTGTAAGCAAAAAATCATATCGCTTGGATGTTTGCCTAAATTTTGTCAATAAACCATGATGTGCATACAACAGCATTTGCAAACATTGCAGTTAATTATTCTTTTTTCTTTGTTGTTATTGTTTTTTTGCGAAAACTGTGAGCTCTATCTCTGAGTCTTTCTATGTCTGCTGCATGTTCCTCTTATAGCTAAAAAAGAAAAGGACAGAGTTAAATAGCATTCAAAAATACAGAGATTCTAAAATTTTCTCTATAAAGCACATTCTCATGTCAGCACCTTATACCATCAAATTTCCCAAATGTCTGCATTCGGTAGGCTTAAATAATAGACTAAGTAATAACTTGCCAAATAAACTCCTTGCTCTAATGAACATGTTAAATATGCCCACAATTAATTAACTACAACAGCTTTTGATCTCACAGTTCATCCATTTTCCCTGTACACTGAACATGAGTAACTAAAGCTGTATGCCAAAACTGTCTGATTTCCATGAGCTCTATAGTCTTTTTAGTGGGCTAATTTTTATCTGTTTCTCCTTTTTATGATGATTGCTGATACTGTTATAATGATTCTTAATATATGGCTAATATTTTTATCCTGGCAAGAATAAAAGAAAGGAAATTGAAGCCCTCTTTATTTTTTACCTCTCTCCTCTTCCCCTCTTTCTTTTACTTTGGGTTATGCAGAAAGTTGTCATCACATTAACCTCAATCATCACTTTCTACATAATAATGTTTAATAAACCAAGGTAATTTGCACTAAATGAAAGAAATAAAAGCAATTCCAGCCCAGTCAAATCTGAACAAATATGAAACC
Organism: Eulacestoma nigropectus; assembly: GCA_013397775.1. Classification (NCBI taxonomy): domain Eukaryota; kingdom Metazoa; phylum Chordata; class Aves; order Passeriformes; genus Eulacestoma; species Eulacestoma nigropectus. The sequence continues at coordinate 392,446 of VZTE01000894.1, read as the reverse complement.
CAAATTACCTAATGGTTCTCAGAACCTTATGCTGACAATGCCTCAACCCAGGGTTCATCAGTATCTCCAAAATCTGAAATGTAACCACAATGAGACATGGCCATCAGAAAAAAAGATCTGAATACTGACTTCTCTTCTGTTCATTACATAAAAAGAATGGCAAGAATATTTTCATGTCCAAGCAACTATTTTTCATCTTCTTATTACAAACTGTATGGCATTAGGTAAATCTCTTCAGTCCATTGTTTGTTTCCTTCACTTATTTGTTTTGGATTATGGACTATTTTAAACAAGAGCTTGTTTTTACAAACACTATGATTATTAGGAAAATACATTCCTAAAATATTGACCTCTAGACATTACATAAATATTATTGCTGTTGCCCATAAATGAGCATAAAATATGGTGTAATAAAGTTAGAGGCCTGAACTCTGACAGATAAGCAAGAAATATTTACCTAGAAGTACTGCAGCATGGAAGCACTGGTGGTCGTCACAATACATTTTGATAACATTAATGTCTGTCAGCTTCCAGTCTTGTATAAATGGTGAGCTCTAGTGAAACTGTTCTAGTCATTCCCAATTACCATGGTACTAATGCTATAGTCTGTGGATAATTCATGTTTCAAAGTTTAGCACTTTTTGCAGATTCACCTGTCCTTTACTCTGGACTTCAAAAAAAATTTTTTTTTTTTAATGTTTAACTGTGCTCCTCTTTTGCACCAAGTTACTGCCCATCCAAATTTCAATTCAGATTGGCCTAAGCATGTGGAAACTTCTAGAAAGAAAAGCCAAAGTTGGAAAATTATTGGATAGTGTAGGTAGAGGTAGTTGTTTTGGTCATTCTTTGCTGCTGCCTAAATTCACATTTTCTTTACTTTTTTATTTTTCTCGTGGTTACATAAAAATGTTAATATATTGGAACATGAAAGTGTCCCTGAAAAGGAAATTAAGAGTTTCACTTACGCCATTAGAAGCTTATCCAAGTAATTTCAGATGCCTGTGTGATTAGATGGTGTGAGGTGGGGGTTAAGGTAAAAAATTGATCACACTGTACCTAACGTCATTAAAAGAAGAACAGAGAGTGTACAGTATAATCACTTGAAATACATACACTGTAGTTTTGAGAGGAAATTTATAAAAATAAATGTGAACTAACATGTTAGTTTAGGTCATGTACTTTAGCATGGTAACTTTACCTGCTGTTAAAAAATCAGCTATATAATCAATCTATATTTTTATAAATGTGAAATTGTTCATGGGAAAGTAAGTCCAGAAATGGTGAAGAAAGGCAAAGTAATGGAGCTTTAAGTCTGGTTGAGAGAACTCAGATGAGTAGTCTTGAATGAATGTTCTTTTTCAGTCAGTTCCTAAAACAAAAACCTACTTATTCTAGATCAACAAAGCACAGCGGCAGTGTGATATGAAACAAACTATTTTCTAATGTCTCATCTTTTGAATTGCATTAGTTCTCTGCTTTAAGTTCTTCTCGTTTAAACATGTATTTACTGGACCCTTTGTCAGAGGCTGAAATGTTATGGTTAGTGGCTTAAACATCGTTATGAAGGACTTTTTGCCCATTATGGCAAAACTGCATAAAGCAGCTGCTACCATCAATGCCCACTCCTCCCTGAATAGGCCTCCTGACTGAAACTTTGGACTCTGAGTTAAGCCGCCTAAGGGAACTTGAGGTAAGAGAAGGTGACACTGTTGTCCAACTATCTTAGGTCTAGAGAGAAGTAAACAAGTCTGAGGGAAAAGAATGTATCCACAAGAAAGCCAAATCCACCTGCTGTCCTGAAAATCAGCTCTGAAGAGGTTTGGACTGGGGGAGGCCATAGCCCGCAGGCTCATCTGCTGAGGCCATTTTTGCACACACTCCCCCAACAACAAAGAGAGGAGGATGAGAGTTTTGGGTGCGCGGTGTAGCCTCTGGTCAGAGGGAGTGATCATTCATCCTCCCTCACACAAACTGGCTCAATTGCAAAACTCCTACCCGAGGAAGACCACATCCACAGGACATTTATGTGAGAGAGAGCTGAGGATGTGTCATAATCCATTGAACTCTATGTTTTCCAGGGAACCCTCACCTCCAATAAGGCCAGATGAAGAGGATCAATGGGATGCCATTGGGATCCATGGAGTGGTGATATTAGCTACTTAATTTGTCTCTGTCTCTATCATTCTCTCCCTCTATCTCTTTTCTATTTCTCTTTATCGGTCGATCACATTTGTTCTACATATAATATATTGCAGTTTCTTAAGTTATATAAATACAGGGAAATGCACATTTCATCTCTTTCTCATTTATATCCAACGAGTTAATGAAATATCTGCAGCAACAAAATCAGGATCAGAAATCCAGGATTTCTTTTTCTCACATGACTACTCTTACGTGGTACGTCACATTTCTTTTACTTGCTTTATCTATAGCCCTACAATGTTGTGGTGTGTTCAGTTTGCCAGCACCTGGCAAGCCACACACCCCAGCATATTCAATGGTGGGACAGGGTTGAATGCCAGGAGCCTCAAGATTATGCTGAGGGCCCAGAAGCCCTTGCCTGAATATGCAGATCTGTCCCCAGCCATTGGCTCTCGGCTCTCTCCTCTCTTCTTCCCTTGTTTATGGTTATGTTCCGGAAAGTTCCTTGTTCTTCACTACCCCCTTGGCTCCCAGTTATCCTTCCCCTCCTCCCCTGTACCCTATTGGTTCATTGTATGTTTCCCCGCCTATGTACAACCCCTTTGCCCCATATCGATTTGTCCTTTGCAGTTCACTCCTCCCATTTTGTAGGGGTATATGTCAAGCCCCTGCTCTTTGCTCTTTGTTCCCCCTTTCCTGGGCTCCTGGACTGTCGCACCCCAATAATCCTGTCCTGTTCACCCTGCAAGGAGCCCCTCCTGATCTCTTAGTCTCCTCCTGCACCTTTGACATCAGTGGGCTAGGTGAGCCCTTTCACGGACCTTGCCAACCCTCCCGCTTCATGAACAGCTCCACCAGCTTCTGCCGTGAGGAGAGAAGGACCAGCCGCCAACCACCGGAGCTAGCCAAAAAGGTGGTCGCCAAGGCGCACCGTGTCACTGCAATATTTCTATTGCTGACTACACCATTCCTGCAGTTCAAATATAGATGAAACCAGTATTCACTCTTTGAACTCTTCCAAGCAGGCGATGAACTCTCCCGTGCAGTGAGCTAGCCCAAGTGGTGAATAAAGCACAATAAATGTATGCACTCAAACAGAGATCTCTCTTACTCGTCTCTGAATTGTACTAGATAGTTACTTCAGGACTCCATTTATGTATTACAAACATGAGACAGAGTGTCCCCTTTACAGCATAAAGATTATTGTACTTTAAAATGGATACACTGCTAAGTGTTAGGTGACTCTTGAGATGAAATGATTCTTGATACTGTGAGTGGTAATTCTTATGTTAATTGCTTACCTAGCAATGCACAGTCACAGTTAATATAATATTACAAAATTTTTGGGAAAATATTTCTGCATTTATACACCTTTTGGCAAAATACAATCACGTTTTCCAAATATCACATTTCTCTTAGTACTATGAAAAGACTATATAGTGTTATTTGAAAAAAAAAAAAGAATAATCCTGGTCCAGCCAAAGCCCACATGACCTAACAATCCGTGATGAGGTTGTTTCGATCGGTATGTCCCACTGGGAGACATTGAAACTATGCGAAGACAATTCAAAAAAAGGTAATTCAGGATCTAAATGAGGGCTTTTTATCTTGTGCAGAAACTCCATGCAGAAGTATTAAAAAATGTAGTGTTTGAATGGATGTTCATTCATAGTCCAGGTTTGAAATGAACAGTCTTCTCTGCAGGAACAACATTGGGCCTCCTTACTAGCTCTTTTGTGTGGTTTATCTCATTATAAGACAGCTGAGGTTACAGTATGAGATATCCCTTTCACTTCAGAATTGTATGCACTGCATAGTGAGCTCAGTGAAGCTTGATCAGTGATGTCAGGTATTATCTTCATTGCCTGCAGTAATATAGGCATTGACTGGTGACCTACTGCCATATATCAGATTGGCTGTAATAGTAACAGTGAAGAACAAAGAAACAGCATTTTTATTTTGCCCACAGCAGGATCAGTCTGCTGCAGTCAAGAGTCTTCAGTAAGCAGAAGAGACATCCACATGGACATATACAGAACCATCCATATTGTAATCTCACATTTACATAACTTACATATTTAACATAAACTGCAGAAAACTTTGTTAAATAATGATTTGGTATGTCTTAGAAGTTGTCCAAATTTGAATTCTCTATCATCCAATGTAATTGCTCTCCATGAAACTCATGTGGTCTGTGTTTTCATGTAAAAAAAATCTCCAAACTGTAAACTGAAGCAGCCCTCCATTGCTCAAAAATCCTTTCTGGATTTTCCTCTTGGCAGACTTCTCTTCTAAAATTTATGAAAAAAGATATTTCTCTTGGAGTTCATGGTATAATCTCTGGGAACAAGATTTTCATTGCATCAAAAGTAGAAATGGATGTGTTGGTTCTTGATGCAAGTTTTTTCTGTGGTTTCATCTCACTTCTGTTGTCTTCTTTTCATGAATATGTGCAAATGTTTATGATGCTCCAAGATGTAGGGATGAACTCTCATTTCTCTAAAGATCAAATCTGAACATTCTTGTTTAAATTACTTGCATGTACTATAATATTCAGGCCATAAATACTTATATGTCGATTCTTCTGGCAGAAACTTGCACTCTTTCACTCCTTCTCACATTTTTGATGTTCCATGTTTTCATAAAATATTTAAGATAAAATCTCTCCAGCCATTTCATCTGGTACTGCCAAGAAGAGCTGGCTTCACCATCTTTGTAAACTGGCATTAAAAGAGTTGTGAAAAACATTTAGATTACTCCTTACTCTTCTCATTATGAGATTAAAATTTTGCAACTTTTAATCCCTCTTCAAAGGCCATGAAGTGTGCTTTCACCATTTTGACAGCATTTGACAGTATTTCTTCTCCACATCCATCTTCAAATGGTCTGACCCAAAAGCATGAAGTACTCTAAATGTGGTCACCATAGCACTATGTAGAGGAGAATAATAATTTCCCCTCTTCTACCATACATTCCTGTTAAAGTAACCAGGCATGCAGGTTCTCCTATTTATACTGAAAATTCTTTGTTGACTCATACTGAAGTTGGTTTCCATCATTACAGCTAAACCTCTTTTAGCATGAACAAATCAGATATACAAAACAGATTTTTTTTTTTAATTAAGAAAACAAAATATTTAGTTGGGTTTTCCAATGTGACATATGTAAAATTCAGCCCAGGGTATAGGAAAGCTGGACAGAAATGGTACACAGTTTGGAAAGCACCTCTGCAAGTTGTCTACTCCAAGATGTCTGCTCAAAGCAAGGCCAGACAGAGCATGTTTCTTAAGCCTATCTCTAGTCATATTTTTAATATTTTCAGGGATCAAGACTTCACAGGCTATTCCACTGTTGGACACTCAGAGTTTTTGTTTCGTTTTTTTTTTTTGGGTTTTTTGTTTGTTTGGTTGGTTGGTTTTTTAATTTTTTTTTTTAATTTCAATTTTTGCCCATTGCCTGTCATCCTATCACTGAGTGTGAATTGTAAGATCTTCTCTCACGTATCCTCTCAGGTATTTATTCTTGTTGATATGATCCCCCTGAACCTTCTCATTTTCATGCTGAACCGTCACAGATCTCTCAGCCTCTCCTTATGGCAAATCCCTTATTTACTTCTGTGGCCCTTTGCTGGATTTGCTGCATTATGGACATGGGTTTTTTTGTGCTGTTGCCTCAGTACTGGAGCCAGCACTCCAGATGAGTCTCATCAGTGCTGAGAAAAAGGAAAGGATCACTTTACCTGATCTGCCAGGCTTTAGCTTTCTAATGCAGTCTAGATTGTTGTTTGTCTTCTCTGTTGCAAGGCTGCGTTGCTGGGCCGTGGTCAGCTTGTTGTCTGCCCCCAGGTCCTTTTCTGCAAAGTTCCTTTCCAGCTGGTCAGACCCAAGACTCTACAGTTGCATGGAGTTATTCCTCCCTAGATGAGGGACTTGGTGTTTCCCTTTTAGAACAGCAGATGATCTCTGTTGGACTATTTCTCCAATCTTTCAGTTCAACTGAATGGCAGCACAACCACCTGGTAAATCAACCACTCTGCTGGGTTTTGGATTACATGAAAACACAATGAGAGTTCACTCTAACCCATTATCCTGTTCATTAATGAAGATGTTAATAATACTGGGGCTCTGTACTGATACCTAGGCCTCCAATTAGACTTCCTGCCGGTGATCACCATGCCCTGAGCCTGGCCATTCAACCAGTTTTCAATCGACTTCACTATCTCTTCATCCAGCAACAGCTTGTCATGAAGATCTTATGGGAGGCAGTGTCAAAGACATCTCTTAAAAGTAATTTTTATTGTGTATAAGTAAAATTTCTTCCAGAAGTTACATTATTTTGTATTCTCTCTGGTACGTCAAGTGTCCTGTGGGCAATACATTGATTAGATATTCATCATGTGTACAGATCAAAAAGCCTGATTAGTCTAACTCTGTGCTGTATTATCAGCATTAGAAATGATTTATAAATGTGATTGCTATCTAGGAGAAAGCATGGTGTCTCTTGATTGACAAGCCTTATTCTTAGATTTGTTGGTTTTTTAGACATATTACAGATATGATAATCCCATAAAATATCTGCTGTGAATGTTTTATTATCTGTAAAGACAGTTATAATGATAGTAAGCAGGTAGAATTTTTAAAATCTTCAAACACTTGCCCAGATGGTTAGGTATCCCTTTTTTAACCTTATCATATCTCTTTTCACTCTATCTGAATTATCATGTAAAATCCTTGATGATGCTATGCCTCTTCTGGTGATTTTCATTAAATTAAAGAACTCTAAACACTGGGAAAATGTACTTTAGTTTTAATATGGCTTTTCAGCTATTTGATGAATTTTTAGCAATGACACTTCAAGTAGATATGGGCACATTTGGAAATCTTCAGCTGGCTGCATACAATACATCCAGAGCTTTCCCTGTAAAGAAGACAGAGGTTGTTATCCAGCAACATCTGTCATGTGTCATTAGATCTCCATAAAATCAAATTGTGCCATGGAAACAGTAGCAGAATTAATTTCCAAAAGTACATTAACAATTACCTAATAATCATAATACAACCAAAACTAGAATGAAACAATTAGGTCAATTTTTATAGTCTTTATTTCCACTGGAGATGAAGACTAATATAAAACACACTAGTTATTCTTCCAGGGAGAAGTACCCTTGAAGCAACATTTTTTTGCAAAGTTGGATTAAAATAGCCAACAATCATTATTCATCATGATGCACCCACACTAAAAATTGTCTGTTCTGGAGAAAGAGAAGTTTCAGATTCCCTTGCTTTCTACATTTTTTTAGACTATGTATAATGCATAACGATACTTATCTTCTAAAAGCAAGCTACTTCTCTAACCCTTGTATTTTTTTTTTTTTAAGAGATTAATCTCTCTGCATTCCTCCTATTTCAGAAGTTGTAGTTCTTAGGTTTTTCTAAAATATTTGGACCTCTGAATAGAAGATGCTTTTAGACCAGGAGATTTCCACCCTGCAGCCATCTCCCTCAAACTAGTATTCATGATAATAAGACTTACATATAAACCAGTACAGAAGAAGATACCAACATGCTAAGTTACCCGTTCTCATTAAGTTACCCAAGTCTGAAGTATAGTCAGTGGAGCTAATTGTTTTGGATTTGAACTTACAGATACAGTCTAATGAAAACCACATGGTCAGTTATGGGAAGTTTTCATAGCTTGATACAAAGTTCTGTTCACAATAAAAAATACGTGATGCCTATGCAAAATATAGCATAAAATATTTGATGCCTATGCATTACTTCGTCTCTAGGTTGCATTCAAACTCATCAAAAAGTGGCCATCTGTGCAAAAAGAACATTTTTGCTTTAATTTTCAAGGTCGCTAATAGCATTCAGTGGATGATCCTCCATGATGTTTTCTCTTGTGTGGGTTCCTAAAAATCGCAACAATTTTTAATCATTTGATATACAGTATAGAAATGGTTTATTAAAAGAAGATGTGTATCTGTATATATATATACATATATATGTGTGTGTTATTGTTTCTCCAATAGTTTGTCATTAGTATCTATCTAATTAAGGCAATATTACTAGCATTCCATTTCCTTGATTCTTTTCAGTTTATATAAATCTGTGAGGAAATGAAAGTAGTATCTGCTCAATGACCTCTGTGTTTAGAATTAGTGGTCACATGGAATTAAAATAACACTTAAATCTTGAATATCAAAATAGGAAAAACACGGGCCAGTGAGTATCAGGTATCTGATTTTACAAACCAAGTAGCTACAATGTCAAAAAGAATTTTTCCACTTCTCTATTATCTTCAGAAATGAGGAGGATTCAACATGAACCTGTTACTGAATGACAAATAGAAGATGAATCCATCCAATCCCCAAGCCACTGTAGTCATATGCCAAGTGTCATTTTTTTTTGTGGATAAGGACAGAAGTTTCAAAGCAAGATGCTGACAAAGAGAAATGTTGTACAAAGGATCGAACATGTTAATATTCCCCTAAGTGGAAATATTACACAGGCCAAAAGAAAAACCATGACATTCCCTACTCCTGGGGAAGCCCTCTCAACCCTTTCTGACTCTCTCAGAAATCCTGATCAGGATAGAATAGAAGCAAGTTTGTTACCTCACCAAAATTAAATCTACCACATGAACAAATAATTTTTTTTCATCTCTGATAAACAGAATTTCATGGGTTGTTATTCAGTATATGTGACACATGAGAAAATTCAGGTGGAATTTCAGCAACAATATAACGTACATGTCAATGCCTAAAAGGATCTTAAGAACTGAACTGAGTAAAATAAGCAAAGGTACAAGCAAAATATGCGTGGTACCACATATTTAATTTACTAAAGTAAATATGTGTGAGTGAAGCTTCCTGATGCACATTATAGGTAATTTTTACAGGCTATTATGTGATCAGTTTCACATATATAAGTAACAGAAAAGGTAATGATATCAGTCTACATGGGAACCTTCTTTGGTGCCTTAGATCTTGCAGGATCAACTCCAAGAAGCCTAGCAGGTAACATTGCTTGACAAAACAAAGCAAAACAAATCAAAATATCAGTGTTTTGTCAAAACCACCATACATTTCTCCCTATTAGGTGGACCTGCATTTACAAAGTCAGCAGTACAGAGGACATATAATAATAAGGAATGAGCAGCCAACAATTTACACATTTCCATTCTGAGGATATAATATTTTTCTCTGTTCTGGACATTTTCTTTGAAGGTTCTTATGAATAAAGTTCTTTGTCTCTCTTTGGACTGAACTATTAAAGGTAGGGGAGAATAAATATATTATTTTAGTAAGAGTTATAGGGATATCAACAAGTAGCAAAGCATAAGAACAAGAAATGTCTTCAGCAAAAAAAAAGGATGCTGAAGATCCACTATATACATTTTTAATGTTTTACTTCAAATTAACTCTTGTCTGGTCCCCTGGGCTTAGTATCGTCCTGGAGTGGGTGCACACTCACCTCCTGGAACATAGTTCATAGAATCATAGACTCATTAAGTTTGGAGAAGACCTCTAAGGTCATCGAGTTCAACTATTAACCCAGCAAGCACCACAGTTTTGAGTTTATTTTTATCTGAATGGATTAAATCTGCATTCTCCAGAATGAGAACCTAAGTACAGGAAGTGGATATGATCAGGAGATTTACCACAGAAGTATGCCTCTGATCCAAGTCAAATACTGATGTAGATGTACAGACAGGCAATTTCTTCTTCAGTTTTACTGACAGATTCAAGTAGCTGTCAAAATATAAGTTATATTCACAATACAGTAGGGGTTTTTTTGTTACTATGTAAAGTGATGGATCCTATTCAATGGTTTGTTTTTCTTTATTTTTCTTTTATTTTTTAATAAATATTTTAATAAATATTTATTTTTAATAAATAAGATGCTTTTATGAGCTGTCACTCAAGCAATTCTTTTGTGTGTATGAGTTATGTGCATTATGAATATTTTGTTGGGTTTAGATGTAATTATTTTTCATTTGAAAGAATACAGACATGAAAAACACAGAAGAGATACACATAATTTAATAAAAAAAAATTTGCCATACCTACCATGCTGTGCTGGGTCAAACTTGACAAAAAGCTTAATGTCCACCCAGTTCGTTTATTCCCTCACACCCCTAGAGATATGCAGAGGAAAAACAAGAAGAACAGTTACAAGGATGGCCATGTGTCAGGATAGACAGAGAAACAGCTTATTTACCCTTGTGAGAAGAAGAAACTTGAGGAAAATTAATTTATTGCCAAGTAAAATGAATATTTAATTACTGATTTTTGTAGTGGGAAACAAAAAGTCAAACAATAAAAGAATATCTTTCCTTCTTTTCTTTCCCAGGCTCAACTTCGCTTCTTTGCCTCAGAGTCCTCACCCCAAATGCTGCAGGAAGATGAGGTGGTGGGGATTACTATCAGCACATAGAGATTTCTTTTTGCTGCTGCTTCTTCATATTCCTTTCCATTTCTCCACTGTGGCCTCTACAACAGGATGAAGGGAATATCTGCTCTGACACCTGGTGCATCTCCTGCTCCTGGAACAACCTGTGTCCAGCACAGGGTAGCCCCGAATTCTTCTAACAGAGGCCACCCCTGCAGCTGCCTGCTTCCAATACCTGGGCATGTCAACCTAATGCACATGAATATTGTCTTTTCCATGTATCTCTAAAAGGCAGAGGTTAGAGAACTAGCATCACGTTTTCTCCACCCTTTTTGAGTCCTCTCAAAAAAAAAAAGGCATCATATAAAAGTAAAGGAGAAAATGGTTATGCTGTAATCCATGCTAGTCAGGAATGAGCTGGAACTCTACCCACAGTTTTGGGCAGTAGCTTGAAAAAAATTATATCTATAACTGGAGGGAGTTTAGAGGAGACATAAACAAATTATAAAAGGCTTGAAAAAAAGAAGACATTTGAGAAAAGGCTAAGTGAACCAGGCATGTTCATTCTATAGACAAAAACTGAAAAGACGTATTATTGCCTTTGAATCCAGAAAGCTATAGTTTAAGGAAGACAGGGACCAATTGTTCCCCTTAGACAGACAGAACAGAAAAATGAATTACGGGCTTTAGTGGCAGAAGAGAATTTTGGACTAAATATTAGGAATATGTCTTAGAAGCTATGCTAATAGTCCAGGAAAAGACTGAGTTGCAGAGGGTGAAGTGTAATTGGTCTTGGTAGAGATATTCGAGGTTAGGGTTTGACACTCATTCATAAGAAATGTTTTAGCAGTCTTGAAATCAAATTTGTTGGACTGACCAAGTAGTCTTGACCAAATGAACCTTCTAGCTCAAATCATCACTCCGTGTATTTCATGACTTCTGAAAGGAAAGAATTCTGTCCATTCCAAAAACAAACCTTTTATTTTTGCAAAACAGAGTGTGCTGTGTCTGCACACTGGGGAAGGGAGTTGGAAACAGGAGGTGGCACATTCCTAATATGTTTGTTTACTTTCATGAAGTGGTTGTCTTAAATGCATGTTCTAGGCAAGTGTGTTTGTTAAATTCTTTCCTTATTTTTTTTTTAATTCATGATGTTCGTAGCGTTATAGACAAAGTGGTGAATAAAGCTTCCTATTTAACTATAGGATGGGAACAGCAAGAACTGTCAGCTTTCTCATATTGTCTCATCAATGCATTACATTTCCAGCTGAGGCAGTAAGAAGAAAGTTGGGTCTCCATACCCAGACGTCTTCCTACTGGGGTTATATGCAGATAACTTTTTCTTGCAGCATGCAGTCTATGACTTATTCTAAATCAGTGTTATCAGCTGTTTTCTTATTGTTATTGTCTTTTTTCCCCTAAGAATAGAAAGGAGAAATTATTTTTAAAATATTGTATGATTTTGCATGCAAACATCTCTGTTCTGAAACAAGATCTGCATACATATTTAATCAAAAAAACCCTTAAGAACCATCCAGTAGTCACTAGGAATACACGTGCACAGAGCAATACATCTGCAAAGATATTATTAAAAGAGCAAGATCTTAAATACAGTTTCTAGATTTGAGACAACTTCTTTTATCTATGTATAACTGTTGTGGCAATACCTTGCCCCAGATGGTATCTAAGTACCACATATTACTTACTCCCCTACCCTCCCCCTCGAGTGGGATGGAAAGTATCAGGAAAAAAGTAAACCTCATGGGCTGAAATAAGACCGCTTTCATAATTGAAATAAAGTAAAATATAATATTACTACTAATAATAATTGTAAAGAAAAAGGGAGAGAGAGACAGAAGTGAAACACAAAATAAAGACAAGTGATGCACATTGCTCACCATCTGCTGAATAAGCCAGCCCATCCCCAAGCTGAGATCGACCTATTGCAGCCAGCTCAAACAAGTTTATACACTGAACATGATGTTCTGTGGAATGTAATATCCCTTTGGCCAGTTCAGCTGTCCTGACCCTGCTCCCTGCTCCAGTCAGCTTCTTGTGCCTCTGCTGACTGGCAGAGCATAGGAACCTCTCTAGTCCTTGACAGAGAGTAAGCTCTATTTAGCAACAACTTAAACATCGGTTTGTCATCAGCATTATTCTCATACTAAACGTAAACCACAGCATTGTACTAGCTACTAAGAAGAAAACTAATTCTGTCGTAGTCAAAATGAGGACAGTAACTCAGTGAAACCATATTAAATAAGCTGACTAGAGTATACAAGCCTCAACCAAAAGCTGGCATTAAGCCTTTACATGGTGTTGTTCTATGTGACTCAGAATCCTAATCCTAATGTAGATGCAGAAGTCTGATTTTATTCTTCTAGGGAGTTATTTGCTGATGTAAATTGGTTCTTTTCAATGGAGCTACTTTTTAATTATATTGGTTATTTATATTTATTATCCCAAATATCTTTTTGAAGATGATACTTATATTTCATGAGGTAAAGCAAGATCCCATACCTGCACACCCCTGAATTGATTCTTGTGGCATGTAGCCATCTCTGTTAAAATATATATTATAGTTATTGAGTTATATTTTATTTCTGACATCTGGTCTGCACAGTCTGACCTTTATTGGATGGTTTTATTTTATTTCATTTCATAGGTGTTAACTTTTCTACTGCTACCTTTAAGTTTTCTTACCTTTGCTTTCCTTATCTCCACCATCTTTTTCCTGTTACAGTCAGGGATTGGGGCAGTTTCACCCTGTTTTCCCACTCCAGGAATTGTCCCCTTGCAGGAATTCTGTCAGTGCTCCCTGAGGCATGTAGTTCTTCCCGTCAGTTTGCCTCACAGACCCATCAGAACTGAACATTTCAGAAGCTGATCTCAACCAATATTTGTCTTCCAACCATTCCTTTTCATGATAGACAGGGAGTATGCTGAAGCACATTCTGTCATTTTGTTGTTTTCATCAATCTGTTGTGTGGTCAGAGAGTAAACTGTGGCTTCTTAGATTATGATTTGCATCATCAAAAGCTAGAGAGAAATATAAATGTATTCCTTTATACGGACATCTTTGGAAATATGACCTATAAAACAGGCCCAAATGGGAGTTTGGATTTCTTCAACAGCACTTTCCTCAGACAAGAAAAAATACATTTGATTTTCATACAAAGACCCATTTTATCTTCACATATAATACATTTCCAAACTACTGTCTTTCTTACAATAGTTTCTCTGCCTACCTTGCTGCTTGTAAGGCCATGTGATAGTAAAATTGCCAGAAGTATTATCTCTCACTCTGTGTAGGCAATATTGGTATTTCCTACCAAAGATATAAAGATAGTTATTTGGTTCCATTTCTAAAGATAACCTTCCATTACTATATAAAATAGAAGATTACATAGAATAGGTATTACTCACCTCATTTGCTGAATGTTTCCTTACTTCACCAGTTTCCATAATAGAAAATATAAGGATAAAAACTCCCCACAATACTGCTTACTTGGCATAGCAACTGTCTGTTAAATAATACATGCTATAAAAATTATAAAGGAAACTGTCATGTTTTTTTCAGCTCTGAAGATAGAGTAAAAACTGCAGCCAAAGGGTTATGTTGAAAATAACTGCAAGGAGAAATAAAGGGAAGGGAAAAGAAACTTGGGAAGAATTTGGGATTAACCTCTTCCAAGGAGTCCTTCACAGTCTTGCTGAGAGGGAATTTTTGTTGTTATTTTGTTTTTTTCCCCTTCCTTACAATTCACCCTAATATTTGCTTTTTGGAACCTGAGAATTTCGATTTTTATTTTCTTCTGGTTTTGCGGTTTGTGGTTTGTTTTCTTTATTTTTTCAAAAGCCTGTAACTAATTTTTACACAAAGATTCATAACACCTGTATTCATAGACATACCTTTTTCTGTATTCTTGTTCACTATAAAAGAATTTTATTCAACAGCAGCCTAACAGTCGACCAAGAAACCAGGAAATGCAGGTTTCTTTTTTTAATTACTATTGAATATGAAGAAAGAGGATTCAGTTATTCAGCTATTCAGGAAAAGAGGGTTATTATCAATCATTTGCACTGAAAAGACAGATTTGTTTGATTTTTTTTTTTTCCAGTCTAAAATTAACAGGTTAGTTGTGATTACAAAGTTAACACTAGTAGGCTCACTGAAAAATGGAAGAGTTTAGGTTTCTATAAAAGACAATAACATTAGAGAGAACAAAGAAGTGAAGTTAGTTGAATTAGGACAAAATTTTGAGGTTTGATCTTGGAGTAAGGTTTGTGCCGTCCTTAAAGGAGCTGTAAGCCCACACCTATATTATTGGAAGAAACAATGCCCATAAACATTCTTGACACTAATGCCATTCAGCAAAGAAAAATCTTCATCCCTATTGCTGCATTCTTTGATCCTCCAAACATAGTGGTCACAACTAAAATACTTGTTAGAAATGCTCTCTGTGTTAACACATGAAGTATGCACAGAAATTGTTTAGGAGAGTAAACATTTACTCGGGCCAAAAGCTTATCATAGATCATTCTAGCAATTAACAGTAGAGAGAGCTGAGCTCAGTACACAGGAATGCTCCCTGGCAATACATGACTTGCTAATACTTCAGTTTCCTCAAGGAACATATGTGCTACCTGCACACACAATTTTCTGATTTCACATGTAAAGCCCTGTGTTCCTGGATTTCTGCATCTAATTTCTTTCAGAATTAAGAGAAGACTTTTTCCCACCAAGACAGAAAAGAGTTTTCTTGCTGCTTCATATATTTGAAGTCATTCCTTATATCTACAATACCTACCTTATAAAAATTATTTCTTTCTCTTTGTCAAAGTGGATCCAAAGCCCCATTAGCCATCAGAAGGCCGTAGTAACCAGACTATGGATAAGTGTGGCCCTGGTACTAGCTTTCAGGATGATTCTCTTTAGTGTAAAGAATGTTTTGGAGAAAGTGGGGAAAACAGTCTGATCAATATTCCTTACCTTAATATCCAGGCATATCCACTTGTCCATCCTCCCACAACCAAATTCCGAGTCATGCTGTTGCTGCTTCTTCAAGAGCACTGATGATGGGATCAGGAAAAGACACTTGCAGAAGTAGCATTGTTGCTACATCCTCATTTATCAGAATTGGAATGGCTGCCATCCTGTTTCCATCATGAAGCAACTGTCTTCCTTGTCTGGCTTTCATTCAGAAGCAGCCTGACATTCTGGCACAGTCTTGAGACTGCAAGCTTGGTTGCTATTCCTGTTGTTGTTATTTCTTGTGGTTCCTTGTCTCAGGCTGGAAGTAGATGTGTGTACAGAGGAGAGGAGGTGGTAAAGAAAGCTACATCGGGAAGTTCTTTAAACTCAGCCATGGAAAATTTTACAATCAGCAATTGGAAGCTGGAATTTTGATACACATTTTGCACTTAAAGATGGGTCCAGGACCATGTCCTAAACTGTTGTTCCAAAGTTTTCTGAAATTGCTGTAAAGACTCTCATTGAACTCAGGCAAATTTAATTTCCAGTTTAAGAGTAGATTAGTTATTTCCTCACTTGGTCAGTGCTGAGCTAGTGCCTCACAAAGTGCTATGAGGCACAGTGAATCTTTCTGCAGCATCCTAAGCTTAACACTGATTGACTTATAGCACATATATAATACATAGGAGGCTAAAATGTTTCTCCCTCCAGACTTTTTTTCCTCTCAGACTTCATTAAAAAGGTTGATTGTGGCCAGAGGCTCAATACAGGTAAAATTAACAACATGTAGATACAGACAGAAGCAAGAATGAAGAGAGAGCAAGCATTTTAAAGAGTATTTAGCTAATCCTAAAAATATTTAAGACTGCAGGGCTTGAAGAAATTTGTATTAGAGAATTGTATGACTTCTCATTCTTATCTCTCAACTGCTACTTATTATTTTTGAGAAGTGAGGAGGGTTGATTTAAGTGTGAGAGTCCTAAGGAATGATACTCCACGATTAAACCAGATTCCAGTAAAGGGAGAAAGAGGAAGCTGTAAAAATCTGTACAAATTAACAGAGAAACAACACATAGAAATATTCTGCTAGCTAGTTATTGAACAAACAGTGTGCAAGTACAGAGAACACAATAGTGAAATAAGAATCAGAAATTAGAGATTTTTCAACAACAAACTATGTAGAACTATCTCAATTGCATTTTTTTAGAAGTGAGAAGGATTGGGTAGCATTGTTAGAAATGCCCTGGAATTTATCTATTTATTTATTTATCTGCTGAAAGCTGTTGACACAATCTTATGTGTTCTGTGTGTCATGATTGCACAGGGGTTGATTGGTCAGTTGAAAATAAAGAAAGAAAGAAAGAAACACAAAAAAAGACCCTTCATTAATAGTTATTTTTTCAAACTGAAAAGATGTTTCAAATGAGGTCTCTTTTCACAATGCAGTGCTTTGTTACAGAGAACTAAGCTCATGCAATACTGTTCAAAGGCATTCTCAGGAATGCACCCTCTTCAGTGTTGATTATTTTACAGATACACCTGTTCTGATTTTGATCACAATTTACTCAAAGCTAATAGCAGTATGTTTATCCAGCATGGCACTACACTGAATATCCAATGACACTGTCTTAGAAAAAATACTATTTATAATTTTCATTAATGTCTTGTGTGGTGAAACAGGAAAACCCACTTAAATATGTGGACTGTCACCAATCCTGGCAGGATTATGAAATATATAAAGAATGGGATTAGAATTTAGAATGATCATGATCCATTGCAGAAATGGGCTGAAACTGATAAGAGTAAATTCAATATAAAAGTAGGAGTAATATCATATTAAAAAGAAAACAAATGTGTAAATCTAAAATGGAGAAAGGATCAAGTTGGAGCTGAATAAAAACATGAGGTTAATAAAAAAAGCAAATCTCATTTTGAAGTGTATTAAGAAAATGGCTGTTAAAAAAGGCAATCTGAATACTTCTTCTCTCCTTAGTAAATCTAACCTGGAAATTTTCTATGTTCTCTAGAAGACTATTTCTTAAAGAGTATCCATTACCCTAAGAAACTATTTTTCTTTCTTATATGATAAAGAAAACAAATGCTTTGAACTGCACCTCCAAGATACGTGGAAGGTAAACCTTTTAATAGTCTCATTTTGTCTTGTTTTCTAACCCCTTTTAAATAAAAACTTGAAACAATTAGAGAAACTTCAATAGCTCGTAAGATATTTAGATGCTGTGGCAAAATAAGCAAATTTTATCTGCTTTAAAAAAAAAGATTAAAGAAACCCAATTTGTTTGATCTAGAAAAATAAAGGCTGGTTTAGACCATAACACCAGTTTTTATATGCATAAAGGAAATGCACTGAGAGGACAGCAACTAGTTGTTTTTCAGATCAAGGAAGAGCAGGACAGAAAAATGACGTATCTAATTTTCACTCATGTAAATTTCCATGAAACACTGAACTATCTTATCCTGGGAGCCAGGCATATGAAAGTGACAGAATAATTTATTATTCAGCACACAAAGAAAATTGTATCAAAATCGTGTCGATTAATTTCTACTGGACTCCTTGTAAAATAAAGTGGAACTGTAAAATAAGTGTATGTATCAGTCTGGTCCCACTTGAACAATTGACTTTGCTGAGATGTGTCTGAAATGATTCCAATTACATAGTGAAAGTGCACATTTTTCCCTGGGTCAACTCCCCAGTAATCTTGAAAGTTTAGTAGAAATGCTGAAGAAGGAAAATTCAAATTTAACTCACAATCATTTTGTGAAATCAGAATGCATTTTGAAACAAAAGTTCAAAATACACTTCAGAAAATCAAAAGGAACTAGGTAGTTTAATGCAGTCTCATTCTGAGATAAAAATAAAAGGAAAATACAAAGGGAATCTCTTCACTTTGATGTGAGAGAAGTATAAACTTTTACCAAAAAAACAGTATATGCATTTTGATGTGACCGATGTAACAGTAAAAGACATACCAACCATTGTGATATCCCACATAGTTAAAATTACCTGTGCTGCTACACAAAGAATAAAATATTCCTCACTTTTCCTTATGAATGAAATTGAAATGTTTGTTACAATTATCTTTTCATCTCTTCTTCTCTCCTGTCACTGCCTGCATTCTCCTTATTATTTTCTTCTTCAATCCCTACCCACCCATACTGAACTCTTACTGACAGTAAAAAAAAAATTAAGTGATAAATCTTTAATCCAATTCGGAGCACACAGAGATTTTCTGATCAGGCTTATGTTTGGAACAAGGTAAGTCCAAAACAAAAGAGCAGACGGAAGGATGGCTTAGCCTCTTACTGTCCTGAGGTCTCGCTTCTGAATCCCAAGTTGTTATGACTTCCTATCGTCACAACACAAAGCAGTCCTTAAGAAATCTAGCAATCTAAGGAGCCTCACACAGTAGTGTTGCACCACACTTCGATCTGATGGTAAGAAGGGCCAATGTGTCATGTATGATATATAAAATTGAATGAGGTAACTTTATTTTTTAGTCTATTTTTCTGGATCAATTGCACTTGCCCTTCACCTGTGTAATCTTCTCATTTTCCTCACCAGTGCAGATCATCTTGATGCATCCTATTCAGCTTCAGGATTTACCAATGTAAAGACAGCTCTTTGCTAAAAGGAGTAATTACCTCAGCACAGAAGCCAATGAAGTCTATATAGAAGCTTATAGCAAATAGCTGTTAATTTAAGGAAACAGAGACCAAACTAGATTCCTCTTTTTAATTAAACTTCCTCAGCCAAAATAATGGTAAATCATGATTGTAATAAGTATTGCCATTTATTTACTGTTGGGTGTTCAAGTACCATCTGAGATAAGTAAATTGCTTTCCTTATTGGAAAATGTATGATTTCTGAGATTTCAGAAAGAACAGAATGTTGTTGCCCATTCACAGGGACTAGAAGCATTGGTCATCTCATTCCTAATGATACATCCAGTTGTCCAAGGTGAAAGTTTGAAAAATCTATGCTTCCAGAAGTGTCACTTTTCCTTTTTTTTATTTATTTTTTTTTAAAGTAATTTCATCTGTAACCAGGGATGTTGAAAGAATTTCAAAGTAACAAAATATATAGGACACAAGATCATCACCACTGCTGGTGAAACTGAAGTTATTTGTGGTGACAGCACTAAATGATCTTCTTCACAGTGATGGGATGAAGTGCTTCTGGCAGAGCCAGGGGCTGAAATGCACAGGAACAAGATTTTCCAATTCAAGGCCCAGCTGCAAGCAGCAGTAGACTTTTCCCTGACTTGCCCTTTTGTTGCTTTTGAAGCATTATGCACAAAGTATTATGCATATCACATAAGATGGGATTCAGCTAACATAAAAAACTAATGTTTTAGCTACTGACAAACAGTGCTTGCACAACTTCAAGGCCTTTCTTTTTCACTCTGCTGCCCCAAGGAGTAGGCTGGGGATGAGCGAGGGGATGGGGATGAACTCAGCTGGGACAGCTAATCCCAACTGACCATAGGGATATTCTGTACCATATAACATCATGGTCAGCAGTAAAATTGTGTGGAAATTTTTCTAAAGTATCTGCTGCTTGGAGACTGGCTGGGCATTTATCTTGTGGTGGTGAGCGATTCCTTTTATACCACTTACAGAATCATTGAGGCTGGAAGAAATTTCTAAGATCATCAAGTCCAACTGTTACCCTAGAACTGTGTTAGCCCACCATTTTCCAGTAAACCATGTCTTCAAGTGCCATATCCACATGCTTTTTGAACCTTTTCAGGGATTGTGAGTCCACCACTCCTCTGGGCAGCCTGCTCTCATGTCTGATCATCCTTCACCAATTAAATGTTATAAGAAAGATATGAAATACATACCCATGATTCGAATGTGTTCCAAAATCCTCCAGAACTGTTTCATCAATGAGAAACTTAAACAGTTTATACTAAACTCCTTTCTGTCTCTCACACTTGCACTTGATCTTTATCTTGACCCACAAGTTCTTTTGTTTTTTCCCCTTCTGATTCTCTCCCTCATCCCTTTGGGAGGGAGAGCAAGTATCTGGGTGGAGGCTTTACTGCCACCCATGTAAACCCACCACATTCTCAACACTTTAACAAAGTTCTGATGAAAACCCGAAATCTAAAGGTATTATTACTGACTTCTTCAAGGCTTTTATTCAAAGGAATAAATAGAGCATATTAAAAAATATTAATTTACTATAGTTTTAAAAAATTGCAAGCATTATCATGAATATTTATTTTTGCCACCCCATTTTAACTGCAGCCAATGAAAGAGTATTTAATGCATGAAGAAAAAGCTCTTATACCATGTCATGGACGAAGATCTATCCCATTGCGGCTGCATCTGTATATAGTTTACTTTTTTCACAATACAGTGAGCATATGATAGCTACATATATAGACTGAAAAATGGAGTTTCAGACCAGTTCCAACTTGAATGAAACTCAAGTCTTCTAAGTAAAAAATTGCATATTGACCTCAGAGTCCAAGTCATAAAAATATACTATGCCTCATGATGATATTTTTTCATAATTCCCAACTCTGAATAATTTTCTGATATCACTGAATTATTTCACATCATCTATGATGATTTATATTTTGGTTTGAGAAGACAGGACATCTTTAATATTCTGTAGAAGTTATACAACAAAATAAAGAAAAAGAAAAAGGTCAAAAAAAATACTCAAGGTGATATTCAACTGTGTATGTAAGAGCAGATTTAATACATTCCTGGAAGACAGAGAGGAAAGTACAAGGTCATTAGACTTTATCTTGATAAATGATTAAGCCACAATATTTCAAGTTCCTCATTGCAGCTGGGTCACTTTGTTTATGCAAAGAAACCAGTAAATTCCACTGGGAATATTGCAGCATCCATATTACCCCCTCTAAGAAATTTACAATTTATACCCTCTTTTAAAAAAAAAAAACAAACCAAAAAAACCATCAATCTCAGAGGATGCAGTCCTGTCAGAACTTCTGTCCATATTAATTTAAGAGTATGAGTAATCCCATTTGGATCCTCAATTGCTAATGTGAAGAACTAGATGAACATTTGAATTTTGGGTAGTTTTCCCTGTCACTGAATTTGAGAATGGCTTAAGGCTGAAATTCATCTCATCATATTTTGTATATTTAAGTTATGTATTTAATCTAATCAAGTTGTAAAATTTATGTCTTCTGGAGATAGTTAATAAGACTCTTTTCTGGAACATACATTATTTGACTCTAGCAGAGACACTTCAGGCTCTTTCACTATTGTTTAAGTTGAAATTAATAACAAGCTGCTTCTGAAATGGTGTAATGGGTTGAAACTGAGTTGACTGACAAGCTTTTAAGCCAATGCGCTTTTGCGAATTTTGCATATTTAAACCCCGTGCAAGGGCGGGAAGTTTCTCTCTGGTTCCCGCTCTCCGGACGGAGAACGGGGGGGTGCCTCCGACCCTCCGGGCGGCCCCCGGGCCCGGCCTGGGCTCCTGCCTGCCCCACTCCTCACCTCTCTCCCTTCCCTCAGAGCCACGAGCAGCTAAACTATCTATGGACTGCCCCACAGCCGAATTGATCCAGCTTGGCTTGCGAAATCAGGAGGGGCCTCCCCTCTGCCTTCATGCAGCCCAGGGGAGCCTCCTCTCTCCCCCTCCTGCAGCCCGCGCAGACCCAGCGGGACCAGCGGAGCCTCCTTTTCCAGCCTGCACAGCTCGCACC
>VZTE01000894.1:315136-369853 GCA_013397775.1 Eulacestoma nigropectus | reverse complement strand
ATTCATCTTTAAAAGGACTTGTAACCCCATGTGATGGCCCATGATTGCAGTATGAATATACTGTGGAATCGTCATGGGAGAGATATTTCACATCAGTAGATAGTTTCTGGGCAGACTACTGAGTTGTGAAGGATTTCCACGGCATAGCAGAAGGGAACTCTTTTCCCTAAGCATAAGAAAGAGACTTTTAAGGACTGCAACACTGACCAAAATTGTTACCCTTTGTGCGAGGTGGTAAAAGGAGGAGGGAGTGCTGGAGGGAGAAAAAGGGAGAGGGGGAAGGGGTTTTTGCTTGGGGAGTGCTGGATGGAAGAGGGTTTTGCTTTAACTTCTTATTATTTCTTGTTACTTTTAACTCTGTTAGTAATAAACTTCTTTATATTCTTTAAAGTTTTAGGCCTGCTTTGCATTTCTTCTAATTCTTACCTCACAGAGCAAAATAGATGTGATCAAACCACTATAAATGGGTTCTTCTATCTCTTCCTTTCCCTGTGGGTTCCTCTTTCTTGTGCAGG
Source organism: Eulacestoma nigropectus (assembly GCA_013397775.1). Classification (NCBI taxonomy): domain Eukaryota; kingdom Metazoa; phylum Chordata; class Aves; order Passeriformes; genus Eulacestoma; species Eulacestoma nigropectus. Next base: position 369,338 of record VZTE01000894.1, on the reverse strand, counting down.
CATAAGGATTGAGGTACCAGTTTGAATGAGTTGCTTGAAAACTAATCACTATTCTGCTGGGTTTGCTTTAAGATGAGACTCTTCCTTGGAGCAGTGAGAATTGATTCTGGAGCCAGACGTAAGGGGAAGACTTCTCCATTTTTGGCAGAAGCCTCCAGTCAGGCTGGTTTAAAATTTTATGAAATAGTTGCTTGATTAATTGATTTTATTTAATTGAGTTTATTTAAGATCAGGCGGTTTCTGAGAGTGTTTTTGTTTTTGTTTTTGTTTCACTCTCCGTCTGGCCTCTGCCATGTTTTCTGCTGCTTTCCTATTAGTGGTCCTGTTACGAACCAGTTTAATCACAGAGGAGTAAAGAGAACTGACTCTGTGAATAAAACAGAAAAAACTTTGAAGGTTTGAAATATTCCCCAAAAACGAGATAAAAACCAAAAGAGATAAAATGTTGACGCCAAAAAATTGATATATTTGTATTTAATAGTAAAAGAGACAAAGAGAAAGAAAAGTGGAGAAAAGTTAGAAAAAACTAAGGTTGCTTTAAAAAGCATAGGATAGGTCACCACCACACTGTGCTACCTTTGTTGCTGCTGGGGGGAGCAAAGCAGTTTTTGCCTTTTCTTTTTTTTCCTGCTGTTTGAAGCATCTTATCTGCCTCCTCTGATCTCTGGCGCAGTTTGGCTGGGATGCAGCGGCCCGGCCTCCAAGATGCAGGCGCGGTGCTCGATGGCTGCAGCCAAACCTCGGTCCCCTCGCGGTGCTCTCGCCTCAGGATGCAGGAGTGGGGTGGGGGTGCCACAACTCACTCGTGACTTCGGTCCAAGGGTAAACGATCAGGGGGTTCTCCCCAGGTGGGCGGCGTCAGCTCCTGGAGGGCTCAAGGTGTCTCGCAGCAGGCGATTGGTGGTGGGAGGAAAGGCAAAGTCAAGGATTCTGTCCCTCACTTTCCCCTCCATGTTTTGCACCAGTTTTGCCTTCCTTTTTATGGGCCTCAAGGTGGGCTACTCACAGTCCATCCCACACGTAATTCTCAGGTGTTCAAGAGTGATTATGATAAGCAGACACAACGACGAAGCACTTTTTGAAGCCTTTCTCTTGTTATCAGGCTCTTACAGGTCCATAGTCCTGTGTAAGGACAAAGGTAGCAAGGAGAAATACATGAGTGCAGTTTGATCACCAAGTTGTTCAATTCAGTCCACAAGTCAGTCAGCATTATATCCAAAACATAGGAGAGAGAGAAGAAAAGGCTGGTGGGAGGATTGGATGCAGAAAATGCAGGACCATAACTTTTGGTGGAAATCTAGGTTGCTATCAGCTTCTGCTGCTAATAAACATTCAGGACAAAATATTTAGGACAATTTGCCCTCCTGAGTCAGCTTTTGCTTCAGTGATCATGAAGAAAGAATGAAAAACTAGTTGAGATTACTTACCTGGGGTTTTGTGTGATATGAATCCCTTCCTACATGACAAGAAATACTGACATATGGTTCTTTAACTTACTTTTTGAATTTCTCTTAAAAATAAAAATAATTAACTAAACAAAGGAAAAAAACCACAACCAAGAGGACACCAAATGAAAAAACTTTACAGGTAAACTTTGAAAACCAAATTACTTCTCTTTCTCTTACTTCCCCAACAAACATAATCAGGTAGAAGATAATTTATTTAACTTTTAAATTATTCTTTAATCTACAAACAGTTTTATATTGCAGTTATTAACAGAGAGTGTCTTGAGATAAATCACATCTTGCTCTTTCATTAAATAAGCAAGTTGAGGATATCACAAATCTGATGTCAGGTAGAAAATATTCCCTTTTTTCTGTATTAAAATCACTTTGATTTGCTTACTTTATTCATGACTTCTGATAGGACAACATTCTAAATACGTCCACAAAAAAAGCTGCTTTGAAATTTCCACAGTTGTGTCAAGGACCTAACACATTGCAAAGGATGTGAAGAGAAGAAGCTTATAAGCTGAAAAGAGGCTCACAGGGTTCAGTCCACCAGAGTGAAATGTGGTAACAAACTCAGGACTGATAATATTCACTGGCAGAGGCTACTCTCTAGGGAAAAATGCAGTGTATTACATGGGCTAAAGAAAAGGATTTTGCACTCATCTGTGAAATATGTAGATGCAAACAAGAGCAAGTAAGATCTTCAGCTGGATTTTTGGAAGGACAAGAAGAAGTGGTTTCTTAGAAGCTAGATATTCAGAAGATAATTTAGGATATTTATAACTTTGAGGAATTTTCTGACTGAGGTTTCTTAGGAAAGCTGGGTTTAGCTATTCCAGAATTGCAGTATGTGAAGTTGTTTAAGTTAAAATTTTTAGGAAAAATAATTCTCAGTTATGAGCGGAGTTCCATTTCTGTTACTTATTAAAAAAAAAAAAAATTCCTTTGTCTAATTCTTTTTGTTTATTTTAAACAACCTTGTCCCCTGGAACTGTCTTCCAGGGAGAGAATATTCTTTCCTGTCTTTCTGACTTGATTTCTTTTTCCTTGAACTGGATCTTGCATCTTACATGTAGATCCAAGGCAGGAGATAGATCTATCTTCTATCGCCTGCACAAATAAATCTGCTCTGGACTTACCTGCACTACTGAAATAAAAAGAAAAGCAATAGTATTGACACTCAGATTATAGAGATTTGCTATTCTTTGTTCTGGATAGTCAGAATTACTTCATACAGGAAGATTATAAATGGACTTACTTGAAAAGAAAGAGATCATGAGTGGAGCTGCAGTGTGTGTTTAAGCACAACTTCTTTCTACCTGAGTTGTAAAAATATTTAAACTAAACCCAACAAGAAATCCTGAGATTCACTCGCTTTGGGATTTCTCACGCTATGGTGTTAGTGCATGTGTAGGATGGAGATGCAGTGCAGTACCAAGTCTTCTGAAGGCCAGACAAGCAATGCGAAATGATCTACTAACAGGAGGAAGACTTACAACTGACTAAGGAGGGTAGGAAATAAGAGTGACATGGACGGATTTTAGCTGATCATAACATAGGTGTGAGATACTCTCATGTCATGCATAAATCTCTATGCAGAACTTGGTCGTGGATCCCAGCAGAAAGTGTCTTAAATTAGCAGTGGTGAAAGACCAAAGAACATAAACGCACACAGCCACAGAGTGGTGTCCACTGGGTTACTGAATCTTTGTAAAACTCAAAGATATCTAGAAAAGCACCAAGATAGCTCAAATTAAAGATAGCAATTATGCTGTGTCGCTGCTATCAAGTTTTTAGTTTTTATATATTAAATAAATTTACTATATTAATAAACAATTTCCTTAAGGCACTTGATATTTGTATATAAGTAAAATGGTATATAATTATGTAAATATAACAGTCTGGAAGGGAAAATAACCCAACATTAATACAGCATTAACAGCAGATAAGTAGAAGTAGAATGAATGCATTTTTTAATTGAAGGTAAATTAACACATTTTTCTTCTACTATATTTTTTTATTTTATCATCAGCTTCTCTAGCCACCTGTTCCTTAACTCCAGTTCTTGCCTTCTTATAGGTCCAAATCCATAGATGAACCATCTTCCTCTGCTGCTGGTGCTCATTTGCCCGCCTGCTTAAGACCTGGTTCCAACTGGCTTTTAAAAACCTGTGAAAACACAATACAGGTAAAAGGCCAATCAGTTCAGGCAGGAACAATCACTACTTTGGCTTAAGGGTATGGCTGCCAGCCATAAGCACATCTGTCATATTGCTTTGAAGAAAAGTGAAGCTTCATATAGAGCCAGAGATACATTTGCATAATCTTTTTGACAATAAGTGACAGAACTGCAGTGAGGTCTATTTTGGACTATAAAAAATTGTGAGTTGTGAGGGAAGAAGGTGAGGTGGGAATAATAAGACAAATATTGAATCAGAAACAGGAAAGAGCAGATGGGCTAGACAGATATCTGCATAATGGAAACAAGTATTATGTACAAATGCCTTTTCTGAAAATGAGTATTTTTCTACTGGTGTAGGTATTTCTGAATAAAGCAAGAACAGTAGAAGATTGAAATAACAGAGAAAGATCAAAGGATGAAGCCATTTGGGAGTATAAAAACAGCTACAAGATGATGCATAGGGTTCTGCTGCAGAAAACAAGGAACACATTAATTATATTAATTATATGGGAACTCTTAGCATGTGAGTGTTAGGAATATTGACATGTGGGACCTACAGCCAGTATATGATCAAGACTACTTTGTATTATGTGATATTGCATAGATATGAGTGACCCATGCACAACAAATCAGTGTTTAAATGTTTTAAGAATTTATTCTTTTAATATCCTTACAGTGGAAAAATATTCAGAACTGTATGTTGTCAGTATATTCACATGTACATACTTTAAATTTATTGTTTATAACACTGAACTGCATGTTGTCATTATATTTAGAGATGATTTAAATTTTCCTTAGATTTACTAGACACACTGTTGATGTTGTTACACTTTGAATTATTGGCCAATACTGTAACTTGAATTGTCTCGTGTGTGCTGGGTCAGATAAATCAGATGCTTTTATTTCCAGAACTTGATTATCAAATACACTCAAAACAGATTCTTTGACAAATGCAAACAAAAAGTTTCTGCAAAAATGTGTGTAAGCAAAATGCAATAGTCCACAGGAGATACAATGTAATTTCATTTTGATGAATAAGTACATTGGTGGAATGTGGAAGTAACAGCAGCCCTGACAGTATGCCTGATTCCGACATGACAGCCTGTCTGTGAGAAACTTAGAAGGAATCCAAACAAGAGGGAGAGAAAACAGCAACAAGGCTGCATCTGGTGTTTTTCGGAATACCTGAACACTTATGCTATAGATGACCAATAGTAATATGCTGAAGCTGTAATAGCCAATAGATGTATTTTAGCAGTTAGAGACCCAATGAACACGTAGCCTGATTGGTAAACATACAAAAGTGTATAAATAACACTAGCTTTGTAGAATAAATGTTTTTTCTGCCTGAAGTGTGTGTGAGTTCTGCATGTCGTGTCCACCCCAAGAGCGACAGTGGAACAGAAAAATAGAAGCACAACTAACATTTTCAGTATGTCAGATCATAGCTATCATCAGCTCTCAAACCCTTTTGGTGATTTACACTGTGGTGGAGTAAACTCATATCTTGGCCCATCTCTCGAAAATCTAGGTAACTAGGGATGGTCTCTCTAATATTATATGCCCTATTCTTTGTGTCTTAGTCTTAGGAAAATAATACTGATATAATCTTCCAGCACAGAGATCAACTTTTCTTTGCTCCTGTGAATTACTTTCTGAATACTTTATTGCAAATTGTTGAAAAGATCTTGCTGACTGGAACAAATTCTCTGCAATCAAGGGTAATTGCTTTACAATGGCAAATGAACATTTATTGGAAGCTTGTGTGTCCACGATCCAAAAATGAGCTATAAAGACCTCAGTACAAATAATGCCGATATTGAACTTGATCTGCAGATGAGCTGGTTCGTTTTATAGGGCAGTCAGCATGCAAGCATCGATCCAAGATGGTTGAAGTAAATAAGAATTCAAGTTGTTTAAAGAAGCAGTTATGACCTATGTTACAGTTATTAATCACTCTATCCTTTAAACAGTATGAATAGAAATAGTTACTTTCAACTCAAATATTTCAAGTGTGCTAAAAAGACAAGAAATTTTAGGTCATATACTTGCAGAATGACAAGGACTACCTGCTTTCCTCCTGGGCTTCCATAAAATCGTTCATCTGTTTCAGACTTCAGTCTAAAATCTGATTATCTTTAATGGCTATTTTCTATTCAGGTTATACCTATGATATATATAATATCATACCTATATTATACTGAATTAATTAAATATTTTTTTATTTTCACATTTCCAAACTGAAGCGCTTGGCTTTCAGCTAAAAAATAAAACAAAAAATACCCTAATCAGAATAAACCCATTTATTCAGAAATAAGACCTTGGTATTGATGTATTTGTGATATTCAGAAAAAAAACCCACCAAAAAACCAAAAAGCACCTTTATAATTATATTCTCCTTTTAATGTGATCCTAAGTAATATGATTCTATAGTATCTTCCTTAATGCCATTTTTTTTTATAAGATCATATAATGGGTGTGAGGTTTTTTTTAACTTCTAGAATAAAAGCAATTAAACATAGTACTTCATGCCCACATTGTCTCTGAAGAGATTTGTTCCTCATCCAGATGGCACCTTACGTCTTTGCAAGGTCAGTTTAGAGACTTTGTAGCAGCCAAAGTAAATGAGAATAGCAAATGTAACATATTTTTACATGGTTGAGAAGTACCTGATGGCTTGTATTGCTGTATTCATTATACTGCTGGCATGATTTCTATTTCTCTTGCCTGCAAATGTCTCCAAAGACACAAAACACACACCAGAATGGAATAAGCTGACCTGTGCACAGAGCCCTTCATAGACATGACTGTTTTTAACAGGAGAAAACCACAAAAAACCTAACCAAAGAAAGAAACAAAAGTTCACCCCTGATAACAAAAGCAAAAAACACAATACAAGCCCCTCATAAACAGCTACATTGTGTTAAGCATTATGTGGTATCTGCTTTACTAAGCATGAATGATGCTTTAAAAAAATTATTTCAGTAAGACAGAACACTTTACCACCCATCAAGTGGCACTTTATTTATAACCACAAACACTGCGGCCAAGGAGTTAATCAGATCTCTAGCTTTCCACCCTTTGTTGAAACAATATTCTTCAATAACCTCAACAGCCTATCTACATACCACACTGACATTTTTTCAGACCCTCAAGCACTGTTTGCTTCTTTCTCAAACCCTTGTGATATGCAGGAATGCTCTAGGCACTGAACAAGTCAAGAATCCCTCCTGGTATTTGCTTGAGTATTTTCACTGAGAGATTTTCCTTTAATCAAAATAAATAGTCTGTTTCATGCCAAAAGTGATCTTATTGACAGATCCTAAAAATGTTAAATGAGCAACCTGTTCTGTAAATGTTGCTTTTCTAATTTAAAATCATTACAGCACTGGAGCATTGACATGGTGTTATTTGTTATAATTTCTTGTTTGGTTAGTGCAAGTTATTCCCGTGATTTCTTCTTTGATTTTAGCTTTATTTAAAATCATTGGCAAGCATTACATTTGTATTTACAATCCTCACAGTGAACCAATACCTGGAAGTGATGGAAACCAATACTGTTTCAACACTGGTTTTGGCATTTGTTAAATTAGATCTCGTAACTTTTCAGTATTCAACAGATTCATGTTTCTAAGTTAGTTCCTTAATAGATTTCATGTTTCTCTTGGTGTTCAGCTATTTCTGGTTTTTCTGTGTTAATTCAAAATATGTGTAATGAACAATGAAGCAATAGTCATAAAATATAGTGAATAACTAGGTGAGGTAGCATAAGGATAATTAGACCACAGTATTTTAGCATAAAATCCTTGGATTTTAATCTTTACTTTATTTCCAAGAGATGTCAGAACCCGTGGTTTTGCACTCTGATTTTTTAAAATATGTTTTTATTTAAAATACTTAGGAATCATCCTATAGCAGAAGTACTATTAAGCAGAGCTCAGAAAATGAATGTTTTCATTTCAGAAAATATAAAAATTAATTACATAGATGTATAAAGAAAAGCCATTTCATAGATGGAGTGTCGAATGCATCTTATCCATACATCATACACTGATTTTATATAGAAAATTTCAAGAATTTGCTTTGGGGGCATATCGAAAATGGAATTGAAGACCTTTATGGGTACAGTATTGTTGATTTATCTCAGAGCCTTCTGAAATCTTTGGCCAATTCATGTTTAATTTCAGCCTCATGGAAATTGAACAGTTTTAGTCTTGGGTGCAGATAAGTAGCATTATCATTGAAACAGTTCAATTCTGATGTAATCCAGTTTTATATATTTATATTTATATTTATATTTATATTTATTCATTTATCAGTTATATCACTGGTAACATTAATGAAGGTAAGTCTATCGCAATCTCCTGTTATATAAGCAGTAATTAAAAGTGCTCAAAACAGTCTTGAAAATTTGAGTCTCTTTTATTGTATTTGAGTCCAGACAATAAGAATGAAAATGCATATGTATTTATTTATAAACAGTTAACATTATAAAACCAAAGATATCATGATAATTGATGTGTATGTACCATTTATATACAATCTGGAGGAAAAATAGCCTAAACATTAAACTTACTTATTTTTAAAACCCCACAATATCACCACATTTTCTTTCTCTCAACATGAATTTTTCTCATTTTTGCCAGTTTCTAATGCAACCTTTATTCACCCTAGAAAGTTTTGTTTTGCACATTTATAGTACTTCAAATAACGAAGTTTATCATTTAATCATATAAGATTAATTTGCACCATCAGCCCAAGTAATAAAGAAAACAAAGCCAAAACAACCCAACAACAAACCCCCCAACAAACTAGAAGCAATAATAGGTCAGACTTAGGTTTTTATTTTTCTAAAGACAAAACATTAAATTATCCATCTTTAGAATTACAGAATAGACTAAAATACACCAAGCAGTATTTACCGTAGGCTTTCCCTGTTAATAGTCTCGAGTCTTGTTAAGGTCATGGTAGATGCCCATTCCTATTTCTTACTGTTTCACCGTTACAAATTTTCCTAGAGGCTTCCTGTTTTCATAGTCATTGTAATGAACCTTACAACTGTTATTTTCCTTCCTTTTTTTTTTTTTCCTTTTATTTCATAGTGCTGTGTGTATAATATTGTAAGAAATAATCTGATCTCTACCATGAAATTAAAGGGCAGGCAGGTGTTCAGACATCTCTAGGAAAGCAGAGCTTTCATGTTGACATGTAATGTCGACTTCAGAAGGTGAATGTCATCACTCCAAAAATCTCCCTGCTTCCCTCAGCTGAGCATGATGTCATCACAAATCCAAAAGCTAGCCCCATACAAGCTATTATGAAGAAAAATAATTATTTCTCAGTGAATACCAGTACACTGTGAGATCAGAGATATTTATGGTCTGTTTTGGTTGTTAGTTTTGTTTTGCTCTCATGTATTTCCAGATGTACTTAGGGTTTCAAAATTGTCCCTTGTTCTGCGAATATCTCAGAGGTTGAACACTGAAAAAACATGATACTGTGCTTTAGTTAAACAATATTAAAAGACTGACTTGCCTTGACTTTCAAAGGCAAAAAGCAAAGGAGTCTGTTTGCTCATTATTTAGCAAAGAATTATGTGCAAGCAGTGCACAAGCACGAAAGCACAGAAAAAACTTGGTGGTTTTTGTGCTCATCTTAATTCTTTTATTGTTTTCTTCTATCTGAAGACATTTCTAATTCTAATCTCCACTTAATTCCCCAGGAATTTCCAGCAGATTTTAATTTTAGTCTTCAAAATCTGTGTTTTAATGACAACTATGATGGCTAGATGATGCCAAGAGATTTCTGCAAAAAGACCTTCCCCAGCCTGGTGTGAACTTCTCATTATTCTGTCTATACCTTCCTGTTACGCGGAAGACACTCAGCTTTTAGCTGTCATCATTCAAATTACGCTGGACTGCCTGTTTACAGTCCAGGAGCCTTAGTCAGAGCTCTGATGAGAGGTACATGGTTGCTGAAACCCAGGTGTGAACATACCCAGCAACCAAACTGAGATTTTGTACCTTTATCCTTTCACCGGGAAGCTATTTGTTTCAAAATCCTTAGCCAGCTCTCACTGAGATTTACAGAGAGTGAAAATAGATAGGTCACTTACAAATTCCGTGGGAGGCACGCCCCCTCCCCTTCCCTCCAGTGTCAGAGACGCATTTCGGAGGGCCTGGGGTGTTTACACACTGCCACCTGCCGCTTTGATCTGCTTGATCTGAGTTTGCTCTGCTCTCAGCAGCACTGGTGATCTGTTCATCTCCGCCTAATTCTGCTCGTCCTCCTGCAGTTTGATCCACAGCCCAGTGGAGTCAAAGACTCCTAAGACTTCCTTTGGCTTCAGTGGATTTTGGAGTCTGCCAGATACATAATTAATTTATTTCAATGGGCTATGAATCAGGCTTTTTGTACTGCCAGATGCATAATTAATATTTCAGGATGAATTCCAGGTAGCTTGCTGGTTTGTAAGGTTCTTCCTACTGTCTCAGTTCCTGTCTCTCGTGTAGTAAGGTCATAAATTAAAATCTTATATTCCTAAAAGAACAAGCAGACCAATAAAATTATTAAAATCATGATTCGAGGCTTTTAAATACCTATCATTTCCACAAGAAAAATACCTCAAAGGACATTGCAGTCTCAAGACCAATAGCTTTTTCACCCCAAAGTTTCCAAATGAGGGTTAATTTTTCATCATCTGATAAAATACATCTTTGACTGCAGTTTTATCATTCTTTATAACTTGAGGGAGAATTTCAAGTTGTTTATGTAGATAAAAAGGTGAATTTGCTGAGATTTTCTGGTATCACTAGTTTTATGCATTGCTTCAAAAAGCTTTCTTACCTTAATGATTAAAAGTGGCCAAATGAGGCAACTGGAATATTCCATTCTTCTGTAAGGGTTTGTCCTGAAATTAAATACAATCCTTTTCTATTCCCACACAAGCACCTTTTTCTTCCTTTGAAGTCTTACTTAGACTTCAAGACAAGCCTGCCATATTCTAGCCTGCTAATAGAGCCTCACTCTTCAAAACAGCACAGTCCACAGCCTGCGGCTCCCACTGTTTTTACTAATGCATCCTCTCACCTTTTTAGTCCAAGGCAAATTTCCATTTTCCCCAAGTGCTGTTTTACACCAGAAAATAGTGTCTGCTCTAGCCTTATGAATTAAGTGTCCACATAAAATAAACATACTGCCAAAGGACACAAAGGAACTTGGCTGTATTCTAACTTTATTTCATGTCGTGGGTACTGCTTTCTCAGCTAATTGACATGTAAAAATCAGTGGATATTTGGAATAGCTAAGAAGTACCAAAACTGTTTTGTGAACTCACCAAAACAGTATTTTTCTTTCACTAACCTCCTACCTGCCTGTCTTTTGGTTGGATGACCCAGACTGAAGGGCAGGTTTTGTTTTGGGTTTTTTTGTTTTGTTTGTTTGTTTGTTTGGGGAATTTTTGGGTTTTGGTTTTTTGGGGTTTTTTTTGGTTTGTTTTTTTTTTTTTCGTTTCAGATAAATCAAAAATATTTGCAAAGCTGTGCTCTGAAGTTTCAGCAATTATTAGAAAAAGAATAGTATTGCATTGTATTTCCATTGATGGTTGTTCCTGATTCACACATGATAGAAAATTGTATATAAAGAGTAACTTAGAAACTAGTTCTGATGAGCCTTAAAGATGTGATCAGCTTAAAAAAGAAATCTGAACAAAAGCTTTGAAATTCACTGCAGGATCTTGCTCTCCAACAGTAACTTCTTTGATTTCAGTAGAAAATCATGAGCCTCATAAATTAAGTTCATTTCTTCAAAAATAGGTTATTTTTATTTAATGAGGGCAGTTCGTAAGCAATGACTGATTATCTTAATGAAATTCACAAACTGATTCATTAATCAACAAGTTTTGAAAAAGATGGAAGCAAGAGTGAAGGAAGAAAAAAATGTTTCTTGGTAATACTATGATTTATGTGAAGGGTATGAAGTACTGCATGGCTATCTTTTAAAAAAACTGGGAGGTCATCAAAAGATTATCAAGTACTGAAGCTCTCAGATTTTGTTTTAAATCTTTTCACAGTTGCTATTAACTTGTGTTTTCTGCTGCTCTGTGCTTTAAATAGACAATACACAAAATATTCAGAGCTGTTGTGCTTGAGGAGGAATCTTATCCACTACTGCATTTTCCCTAAACTTTAAAGTAATGTTGTTGACACAGTTTAGCAAAAACACTTAGTCTCTTAGATATCACTCTGCTTCTGAATAATCTTTTTAGTGTAGAGATCAAAAGAAAAGCTTTCATCATAGATCTTGAATTGGACTCCAATCAGTGTAAGAGTTCCATAAGCTTCAGTGCAAGACCTTTTCATTTTTCTCATGTGAAGATCAATTAGATCATAAGCTTTTCAGAACAAACATCAGATTCTTTCAGTGTTTACTGTACTAAACAATGCAAAGCACCACAGTTTTGGCTTCAAGAAAACAAACTGTAATTGACATGTTTGTCTCAGAGTATGGAAAGATCAAAACCAGTGAACTACTTTCACTGCTCAACTATGTAAATTGCATCAAGACTAAACTAGCCGTAGTCAGTCCCACAGATCAGGATGAGTGCACAGGTGTTAAATGCTCTTTTAAATGTCACAATCTTATTTTCAGTTTACACAGGCAAAAATAGTTTGCCTTCTCTTTGGTTTTAAAAAGGCAGTGTATTTTTTTTTCCTCCATGATAGTACAGAGTTCTCTATTTTTTTAGCATAAGTGGACAGGAAAGTATAAGGAAAAACCTGCCATGCCAGAGTTTTGCTAAATGATATCTTTGGGATGAAATATGTCTACATCTTTTATCCTTACCCCTAAAGCACAAAATTCTTATTAACCATATATGATGAGGCAGTGTGTGGCTGGAATACTTACTGTAAATAATATCAATTGCACATTTGGAGAACTTATTCAAACATTATTTGAAGCCAGTGGGGATCTTTCTATTGATTTTTAAAGGGTTAGAAATCGGCCTTTAGCCTTGTATTCTGTTCATGAATCATTCAGAAGCCAATCCTGATGTCTAGTTATTTGTAAGTACTGGACAAATAGTTTGGACAAGCAAATTCTGGTCTACGGGCTGTTTCCAAAATGTTAATTTTGACTATTTGTTGTTCAGTATTCATAATGTGTTGTTAGTCATCTACATCACCATGATATTACATTTATCTAATTGACACACTCCAACTATGTAAGCTATAGCATCTATCCATTTGCATTCTTACAATGGAGCAGCTCATTGTTGTAGTATATGAATGAACATTGAATAGCAAATGTTGAATAGTCAATAATGAATAGTAAATAATTGATATACACTGGTAAGATTTTTAAACCAAATATTCACTTGTGCTAATGTCTGTGAAAGTTTTGAATTTGAGAAATTTTTTACAAATGTTCAGCAGCTACAACAAGACTTTGGAATAACATGTAATAATTTGAATATTATTTATGATTACATTTTTAATGGAAAATTAACTTATTTCTCTTTAAGTTTTGGATTACATCCGCAGTAAAAAAAAGGAAGGAAACCTCCTTATTAATAGGAAAAGTGGTCAAGGGCTTTTTTGATGTCATTGTTTTTCTTCCACTCAGAGGCATCCTGAACTGCCATATTTTCTCCTTGACATCTTCTGAGTTAAATGTGTCCTCTGATTTAACATTCTTCTACACAGGCTATACCTCATTAGCTTGGGAGAATCAGCATAAATATTGCACCAAGACAAAAAAAAAAAAAATTAACTTGCATTTCTTTTGAGTCAATTGCATAATAAAATATAAGCATCTCTCAAGATCTTTAAGTCTCTTACTCAGCATCATCACCTTGCTCTTAGCACCTTTTACATTCACAGTTTCTCCTAGTGGTTTTTTTCTTTCTCTGGTTGTTTTTTCCTGTATGTTTTTTTTTTAGTTTTCTTTTTTCTGGTTTTGGTCTTGGTTTTTTTCCCCCTCTTTTTATCCTAGATATTTGGATCTTTTAATTACATTTTTATGCTGTCACTTTTGCACTTGTTGACTTTCTTTTTTTCTTCTCTGTTCAGTTTTGGGGGTTTTAATTCTCTCACTGCATTTAGTCATCATCAGTGCTTTGCATTTTATTTTATTAACATATTCTTTATTATTTTCTGTAATCACTCTCTTATACACAGCTTCCCTTTTTGCTTGCCCACCTTTTTTCCTCATCACACTTTTTCCTATGTATCAGCCAAGTTGTCTACCGAAAAAAGGTGGCAAGTTGTTGCCCTGAGTTTTGCAGTCTTTCGATGTTTTCATTCCTGTAACAGAGTTTCTCATGCATTTTCTGTAAACATAGCTTTGTTTTCCTAACCGACCTGTATTGTTTTCATTCCTTTCCCTAAGGCGAGGAATATGATAGACTGTGTCAGTGTCCTATGTGGTTGGAGAGGTGGTAACCTCATCTTCCAATCCATGGGTGTCTGTGAAAAGGTATAAAAATGACTGAATAAAGAAAGGCAGGCCCCTTTTTTGGCCTTTGGGCCCTGGGTCCTGTCCTGAGCTGAGCTTGAGTCTGCGTGCTTCTTTCGTCTCCAACTGCGACAGCAAGTGATTCTGATGTAAACAGTACACTTCATGCATACCTTGTAATGCACAGCATATTATCAATTACATATTTCTAATGCTCACAGATCTCTTCCTACCCTTTTCTGCTGCAAATCTTTTATTTGTCATTTTCTCTAATTGATTTGATCCAGGGCTCATTTCCAATAAATTCTGTCTGGCAACTTCTGTCTCACAAGGCTATTATTTTTCTGAATACTTATATCACTCTTAACATAAACTGAGAAGCCTCCTCCACATAAAACTTCCACCTCCTGATCTTTTATAATCTGACAATTAAACCAAAACAAGATAAATTATAAGAGAATGACTGAGAACTAATCCCTATGTCAAATCAATGCCTGGCTTAGTGAGAAACCACTGCTGCAGATTTAGAGACATTTGATGTTGAATAACATCATAATTAAATCCTGTCCATTAGACATAATTAAATCTCATTAGTAATGTGGCAGTACAAAATATCTTTTGATTCTCCAGTCTGAATGTGTCACGGTCTATTACTGTCTGACCCGGTTCTTTTAGCTTGCGCCAGGTCTGGTTGGGATGGAGTTAACTTTCCTCCTAGCAGCCCATACAGTGCAGTGCTTTGTGTTGGTAGTTAGAACAGAATTCCTAACACACCGGAGTAATTAATTATTAAGGAATTTATCTTCCAAAGCAACTCTTATGCCACTTGAGGCCCTTCTTCTCAGGAAGTGTCTGGATATCACCTATTGGTGGAAGTAGAAAAATATTTTATTTGTTTCTGCATGTGACCCTTGGTTTTTTTTGGTTGGTTGGTTGGTTGGCTTTTTAAATAATTTTTTCCTTTCTTGCCTTTATCTTGACTCACTAGTTTTTTATCTCATTTTCTCCCCTTGTACTGCAGAGGAGGTGGAGTGTGAGAGCAGCTTTGTGGGTACTCATCAGCCAGCCAAGGTCAACTCATCATACATATATTCCACACGACAGGAGTTTAATATTTGAATACCAAATTTACTTCTTTGAAGAAATTTGAAACTACATGAGGTTTTGATTTAACAAAGTGATACAGCAGCATACTGAAATCACAATAGAAGCATGACATAAAAATTGAAGCATACAGTTGGAACACAATATAAATTTGATTCCCATTTCCATTCTCTGTAGGCTTCCTTTCAGCTCATTGGATGAGTGAGCCAGCATAGTCGTCCAAATCAGGAGTAAAGATGAGCCCAGGAAGAAGGGAGGGAAGGTGGTTTAAGATTTAGATTTTATATCTCGTTATCCTAATCTAATTTGATTTCTAATATATTAAACTAACTTTCCCAATTTATGTCTGTTTTGCCCATGACAGTAATCAGCGAGTGATCTCCCTCTGTCCTCTTTTCAAAACATGAGCCTTTTGTTGCATTTTCTCCCCCTTGACCTATGAGGAGGGCAATGACAAAACAACTTTGGTGAGCACCTGGCATCCAGCCAGGGTCAACCATCCCAGCTGGGGACTATACAACACTAAAAAAAGAAAGAAAACTAAAACAAAAAGCACCCTCTCAAAAAGAAAAGATAAAAGAGGAGCTTATCATCTATGTTTGGAAATTCTCACTTTTTAACACTGTCAGCATCCAAGTAAAATCAAAGAGTTTTTAATTTTTTCATTTAATTGTGTTTATAAACAGTAGTTCCCAGTAGAGACTGAAAATGGCAACAAGTCAAAGGTTTTGATTTTTTTATAGGAGCAGCACAATTTTTCTGTAAACCGTGTTTAAGTTTACCCATGACTGGCAGAAGATATACTTGGAGCTTTTACCTAACTTCTTTTTCACCTCCTGTCTTAGACAAGTAACTGCTTCAAGAAAAGAGGAGAAATTTCACCTGATTGTTTTCCTGAGATGCAGATCCTTAACATATTTGTCATCCCAGGTAAAGGAGAGTTCTGAGCTCCAGTGTTCAGTTTGACTATGGAGGAAACATCAGCTACAAGAAAAGATAGAAAATACTGGAACAAATCTTGAGAAAGGATACTGAGAGGAATCTTCAAACACACATGAAAGTTGTTGCAGGGAGGAAGAGGATAAACTGTTTTCCAGGTCCTGTTCTTTCAGATTACAACCAAAGGCAAAGGGCTTAAAGTGTAGCAAGACCAACATATTTCTGTTTCTAAGGATAGTAAAAAAACAAGGGACGATGAGCTCCTTTGGAAAACTGTGAAGTTCTCACATGAACAGACACAATAGGATAATTTTTAAAGCAGACTACATACATATCTGTCAGGAATGTTACAGGCATATCAAGTCTTCATAGGGCTAGAAGTAGACTAAGATGGCATTTGACAAGATTTTTAGAAGTTTCCTTCAACTGTATAACAGACAACTTAGTTTTTTCAGGATTGAAGCTCATGTACGCAGCTCCTTGTCAGTTTTACATCATCAGTTCAGAAACAAAAGGTACCATAGCAGTGGGAGCATGGAATAACTGTTGAACCTGTTTCCTCTCTGAAGCAGGGAAGGGTCTTTGCTACCTTGGTTTAGGAAGAATTCCCCTGGCAGATCCCTACACAGATTAGATATTACCTAGAGAAGCATTTGTTATGCCAATATGGATATGCTGAATGGATATATTTCTTTTTTAACTACACTAGTCATCTGAGGATTTATAAACAACAAAGGGAAATAGACACACAGAGTGTATGATTCATCTGACCTACTTTAGATATCTATTTAAGGAAGTAAATTCTGTCCTTAAAGCACCGATTAATCTCCAAAAGAGCGACTCTTTGAGGATTTCTGAGGATTTCTATCTCAAATGAAAATAAATGTGATTCCCATCCACTTTTGCTAACCTTATGATGACAAGGGTGATATGACTATTGTATAAAGAAGAATAAATGATACAGTTACAGATAGGACGTTCATCCCATGATAGTCGTGATGGACAAAATAACTATCATCACAGATGAGCAATTTATTTGAGGTCTGTAGTGCATTTTGAGTGGCCTGACTCACAGTGAAAACATTCTGCAACTTCAGTACATCTTATAGGAAGTTTTAACCTTTTGCTCATTTATTTTACTTTTTCTTGTCATATACACAAATTTTCACAGATAAAAATGACAAATCTCAGGCTGCATCCAGCTACACTCTATAAATGTTGGGAAGCTGTTTCACTGAACAACCATTGCAACCTCAAGATTGTAACAGAGAACCTTATGAATTGAAAGAAGTAAAAATGAAAAAAAATCAAACATCTTAGAACTAAATTTCACACTGCATAAACCTCATTGAAATTTGAGGAAGTTTTACTGATTTGTATGTATAGCAGATTAGATCTACAACTGCCAGAATTCATGTCCCCCTTCTCTACATTAAATAGCATGTACTCATAAGGAAGACAAGATTTTTTTTTTTTTTTCCACTTCTTACAAATAAACCAAATAATATTTTACTTACTTGCTTCCAGCATGGACATAACACATTTTTTTATATTGTTAGAAAGACAAATAATATATCTTAAATCAACTTCCCAATCAGATTTATTTTCATGTTTGTGTCACAGATACCACAATTCTGGAGAAATTAAATGCTAAATATAATTTTATTTCTTCCTTGCAACATAAATAAATAAATAAATAAGTAAACAGAAACTACTTGCCTAGAGGAATTAACAACTAGAATTTTACAAAGCTCTTTCAGGCAATGTAGAGGCTTCATGGTTCACTTTTTGAGGCCAAATCTCAAATCCAGTTGTGTTCAAACAAAATAAATTGCAGAGGAGAACTTCTAGAACTTCATTTGAAAGGAAGATTGACGAAACACAGAAGATTTCTAGATGTTAGAGAATGATGATGCTTCTTTTGTATTTAGTACATGCTATATTATTAAATATTAGTTAAAATACAGCACTCGCCCTCTCTTTGAAAAGGTACCTTACTGGTTCTCCAGGATTTAGCAGCATTGGATCCCTAATCTCCTGTGAAAATGTAATGGTACCTTGTCTTGCCCAAAAAATTAATAGAATTACATCAGCAAATATACTAATTGGAAAATTAGAGAATATCCTAAAAAAAAAAAAAAAAAAAGACTATGAACATTAAAAAAAATGTAAATTTTATGCCATCAGCAGAGAAAAGATTAGGAGACCATTTCTGATGCATTAATCATATTTAGAGTGATGCAGAGGTCATTGGAATCAACAAACTTCAGCATTTGCATAAAATTGAACTTCAAATTACTTCAGAAGAGAGAGTGAAAAGGATAATTAGTTTAACATAAAATGCTCGTTAAATACAATCAAAAAATGACCACAGACCCTACCACCCATTTCGATGTGTAACCTGAAAGCACAAGTTTTGATTCCTACTAAGATTCTACATGTGAAATGATACCGGTGGCAGTATCCAAGAGAATATTCATGTCATTGACATTAGACAAAGAGGTTCTGTGTTTCTCCAACCAAATTTTTTTGATGTCAGGATCATGTTCAGCATCCACCACTAGTTGCCTACTCCATTCCCATTTCCTCAGACTAAGTATAGTGCAAATTGACCTGAAGTAGATGCTGAATGCTGTCATTCTCTACAGAGCATTGCTTATGACTATACATTGTTCTTTTCTCTTTATAAATTTCTGTTTGGATTTAGCTGATAATTAATCTTTTGACAGATACCTCATAAGAACCAGGTGCTCCTTTTCTGCAGTTACATCTGTCAACATAACAGTTTCCAGTTTCATATATTGCAAGTACTGAAATTATTCAATATGGACCAGATCCTGAAGCTGTTGCCAGTTCAGCACCTTCTTCAACCAAAACATAGGATGATTGCAGGAGTGGTTGTTTGACCAGTTGAGGACTGAATAGAAACTGGTAGGGAATTTTATTGCCCAATACTACATGATTTTGCTCTATGCATTTTTCATAAAGCTTTACAGAATTCTGTGCCAGTAACTCAAAAATGTTACTTATTTGATTAAAGTAAGTCCACTAAAGCCAAGTTAAATGTTAATGTCG
Organism: Eulacestoma nigropectus; assembly: GCA_013397775.1. Classification (NCBI taxonomy): domain Eukaryota; kingdom Metazoa; phylum Chordata; class Aves; order Passeriformes; genus Eulacestoma; species Eulacestoma nigropectus. The sequence goes on along the minus strand of VZTE01000894.1, from coordinate 350,132 downwards.
GAGATGCATCTGATGAGGGGTGTTGAGTGCACAAAGGCTTCACTAGGACATAAAGTACTTCTGTAAGTGTAGAAACAGGAGAACAATGAGTAGGGAAATTGTGGGCCTGTTGTTGAGTGGACCAGGGGCCATGGTGACATAGTGTGTGGAAAAGGCTGAGGTACTAACAGCCTTCTTTGCCCCAGACTTCACCAGTAAGACTGTTCTTTGGAAAGCCAAGACCCCCAAAACAAGGTAAATCTGGAGCAAGAAAAGCTTAGAGACTGGTCCAGATCAAATTTAATTACATGATCTAACCCAGCTGACCTAGAACTGACCTTTATTTTATATCATACCTATCACAAACAATACAGACATTTAAAGACACTGTACCAGAAACCAACTTTAACAGTCACTGAGACTAACAAATTAGATTGTTTCTGTGCTGATATCATCTTGTGATTGACATGATAGAGGTCCTAGGTTTTTAATTTAACAGAGCAACTTTCTCACAAGAAATATTCAAGTTGTAATTAATTAACTTGCTACTATCTTTATGTCAAAACATTGAAGTAAAACATATGTCTTCACTAAAACCTTTCAAGACTTGCAGACAGCGCAGATTTTTAAAATAAACATAACCCTCTATTCTACAAAAAGTGTCAATACTGAAATCATTGGCTATGTAGAGCACATTTTTAAAGAGAATTTAATTTCAAATTAAAAATCAACATCTGCCTTTTACCTTCAATTTCTGAGGAAAGAAGTATTTCCATGGTATCACGAAATGCAAACACCAGAGTTAAATTTCATTTTAAACTTTAATAGCTGGCTATTTATTGAAGCAATTGATTACTAACATAAATATTTTACAAATAATTGTGACAGATTTCAGAATTTTTTCCAAGTCACACTTTAAAACACATCCAGTATTCTGGGAATACTGATTGTATAATAGTTACAAATCATCTCAGATTTCTCTTGACTCAGATAAGCTACAGCATCGGAGACTTTCCCCTGCTTAACATTTCCTCAGTTGGTTGCGTCCCTAGATGCTATGAGGAGAGGAAGTCCTTAGCAATGTGGGCACAACTCATCAATGCCACTGGTGGCTCTCAATTTGCCTGTGGTACTTTTTTTTCTTCTATTTAATTGTAGGCTCAGTTAGGAAGCTTCTAATTATGGTGATGCCTTGGGGTGGCTACCTAGAAACAGACTAGACAGGAGTAAGGGAATAAAAGTAGATACTTATCTTCAAATAAATATCCTTCAAAGGTACACCCTGGAGAGCCAAAGGCTATATCCAAAAAGGACCCCAAGATGGACCCCAAGATGGATGACGAGTCATGAGTTCCTCACACTTTTATAGGTTTGGTTCACTTGCATATCAGCATAAATTTGCCAATTAAAACTTTAGCTAATGATCTAATTTCTTCAATTTCTCCACCTCTCCAGAGGCCCTAGTTTATACCTTTGGGGCCTAGGACAGCCTAAGTGTCCTTGAACAAAGCTCAGAGAGGCTTTGTTGTGTCTATCTGGCATAAGAGAGCAGCAACTAACAGGCTACAAGAAACTTCAGAGTTACACACTGGGCAGTACAGGATTTAAAAATATAGAAGCTAGAACCTAAGGCATCAATGGAGAAATTGAGCTGCTTGTTGCTGCAGTGAATAGTATGTTGAAGGTAATTTGAAGTAACACATGCCCATTTATCAGAGTTTATAATCTTCAGAGTGACATCAAGCTGTGTGGAGTGGTCAATACAGTGGAGGGAATGGATGCCATCCAGAGGGACCTGGATGCGCTTGGCAGGTGGGCTGGTGGATCCTCATGAAGTTCAACAAGGCCAACTGCAGGGTTTGGCACGTGTAGAGGCAATCCAAATTTCAAGTGCAGGCTGGGCAGCGAATGGATTGAGAAAATCCCTGAGGAAAATGGCTTGCAGATGTTGGTTGATGTGTAGCTCAACATGAACTGTCAATGTGCACTCACAGCCCAGAAAGCCAACTATGTCCTGGTCTGCATCAAAAGCAGTGTGTCCAGCAGGCCAAGGAGTGTGATCCTTCCCCTTTACTCCACTCATGTGAGACCCCACCTGGAGTACTGCATCCAAGTCTGGGACGCCAAACTTAAGAAGGATGTGGTCCTGAAAAAGCAAATCCAGAGGAAAGTCATAAAGATAAACAGAGTGCTTCTGCTATGAAGACAGATGGAGAGAGTTGAGGATGTTCATTATGGAAAAGAACAGGCTTCGGGGAACCCTTCTAGCAGCCTTCCAGTACCTAAAGGGGCCAATAAGAGAGCTGGTGAGGGACTTTTTGCAAACACTCACAGTGATGGGACAAGGGGCAATGGCTTCAAACTGAAAGAAAGTTTAGGTTAGAAATAAGGAGGAAATTCTTTACTGTGAGGGTAATAAGGCACTGGAACAGGTTTCCCGGTGAAGTTGCGGATGCCTCATCCCTGGAAGTGTTCAGGGCCAGATCAGATGGGACCCTGAGCAATCTAGTCTAATGGAAAGCATTGGAACTAGATGATCTTTTATGTTTAGATGAGTTGGAACTAGATGATCTGTAATTTCCCTTCCAATCCAGTCCATTCTATGATTCTGTGAACAGTCTGGACCCAGGAAACTAATCACCCCACTGCACTTCTTGCAGGACAGAGTTATCTTTCTGACCCACATGAAATTTCAAAAATTTCAACACTCATTCTAGCCATACTTCTAGCAATTCTTAATTGCTTTTATTTTTAAAATCTTACAAAAAGCAGAAAAATTCTTTGGTTTCTGGCTTTTTTATTTTATATACTCGCTCTCAGTTTCCCTTATTTCTCGAAGTTTATTCATCTCTGCACTTAGACACGTGCTATTGCTATACCTTGCTGTTGCTAAAGTATATCATACTGAAATTAATGAATATATGTTTAATTTTGTCTTTTGCTTCCACATTTCAGTAATTGGCAAACCAGTAATTGAACACTTTGTGATGAGTGTCTTTCAGATGTGATCTGTACTATTATTTCAAAAATTCCTTGATCTTTAGATATTTCAGCAAATGGTCAAGACTCGTGTGTCATGATTTGCATTTGTAACAATTATCCAAGTACATTTCTTATCATTTTAGTACTGACAGCACAAAGTGTGTTTTCATTTGGATCACTGTAGACAAACATATACATAGATTAAAACCAACCCAATTCTTCATTTACGTTGATTATTGTCATTACTAATAAGCAATGTCCTTAAGAGTTAGTTTCTTTTCTTAGAAGTCCTATATGAATTCATCATCTTAGCCTTCTTCCTGAGATTAGCCCAGTGCTGTAATATTGGTTAAATGGTGAATGGACATAGATATTCTAGTTTTATTCTTAGGAAAATTGGAAAGAAGAACTGAAAATAATGGAAGTGGGTTTTGCTGGTAAGGTTGTGAGAATTTCTTAAAAGATAAAAATAAAAAGACACAGCTCTAAAAGGCTGAGATAGAACAACTTGATTCCCTTTTTATGCGTAAGTGTAAAAGAAGTGAGAGGAGTAGCCCAGGGTGAGAAATTGCCTGGCAAGAAGGAATATTGTGTACTGGACCATACATATGAAAGAAAGAAATATTTACTTGGAGCTCATTCATTGAACTTAGGTAAGGAGATAAAAGAAAAAAAATCACTAAATGTTTGTTTCTATGAATTGCCTTTATGAGCAACAGTAAATATCTTATGGGATGGGTTTTGTATAGACCAGTAGGTAAATATTCTTTGCATAACTTGTAAATCTTTGTTACCCATGCAAACCTTCATAGGTAGGACTTCATGGGTTCTTATACAAAATTTTGTGTAAACTTCAGAAGATTTATTAAACAATTGATATATAACTCTTGCATGTGGTCAGAAAGGTAAAAATAACACTAAAAAAACCCAAAGGAGACCACCCTTCCCGTTCTATTGCTTTATTATCAATGTGGATGTGTCCTGGAGAAAAATGTTAATTTATGGTAGCCACATAATTTGTCTTTTGAAATCTTCAGATCATAAACCTTACCTGGAAACCTGAGACACAGCTGTAGAAAAAAGCTGTTCTACAGGGCCAGTGAAGCACCCTGGGTTCTGTGTGAGTGTTGCCAGCTCAAAAAATCAACATGTTTGAGCCAACAGATATTGAACTAATGCATGAACAGCTATTGCTTCTATGGGAAAAGCTCAGCATAGCCACTTGTGTTTTTCCTAGAAACTGCACTTTTTGGAAAATAGGAGGATTTGGAGCATCTCAAGAAAAAAAGGGAATTGGAGAAGGAAAGCCTTGGCTCCCAATGCATGTCTCAAAATCAAAAACTAACCACCGTTGGAATTATCTCTTTGTGCTTGTTTGTTAAAGGGCTGTATTAAAGTCATCTAATTTCAGGAGAGGACTTTGAAAGACAAATTAATTAAGATGTCTCTAGACTAAATAAAATGCAGGGAGTAAATTTTGGAGTTTGAAGGAGCCTAATGATAGTTTTAATGAAACTCTATAGCAGATTCATTTCCAGCTATCACAATATTTATAGTTCCTAGTTTGTGGCCTTCACTTGTCTAAGTTTTTGCTTATCCAGTTGTGGCATGAGGCTTTCTTCACAACTAGGAGATTTGCCATGAGATAACACAGCATATTTGAATTGCTGAGCTAACAGATTTTTTTTAACCTTTTTTATTGTTTATCACTTAAGCTAAATATTATTTTGGTGCTTCCTTTCCATTATGAATAACAAAAATTGCAAACAACTTTCATGACTTACTGACTATATGAGCTGATGCTTGAATGCCATCAAAAATGAAATAATCTTTTGCATATTTATGACTCACAAAACTTCTTCATTACTATTTCAGACCAAAAAATATTGGTCAGTGTTCCTGACATCCCTTTGTGAATATCTATCACTCCAGCTCATACCTAAAAGACAGCACTTAGTTTTTCCTCACAAAAACTACCTTCTGCTTCCTTTCCTGAATTTGGTGGAGCCTCTAGCCTTCCATCCAAACCCAAAACCTCAAAACCTGTCCTTGAAACCGTCAACCCGGATGTGCTTCTTCTCAGTGTGATTTCACTGCTCTCTGGATTTTGCAGGTTACATCTCTCTTTTTCTGTAGTGATGCCTGTCTTCCTTATCCAGCCAAGATACCTAAGTAGCTTTTTATACCACACTTTCATTTTTCTTGGAAATTGATTCCTATTTATACATCTAGAATTAATCTTCTTCCCAATGATATTATTTTGGCAATGTCACTTCTTTTTGCATACCTGTACTACTCCTTGCTTTGCCTTGTTGCATCAAGCGTGAAATATTTATTATATCTTTCAAAGTTCTGCTCCATTTATCCTCACTTGATCATCATTTCTCATTTAAAAAGTCACATCCCCATGCCATTAAATCAGCCTTCCTTCCTTATTAGTTAAATTTTCAAACACTGCCTTTCCTAATACTTGTGAGTGTATTGGGTTTGCATGGCAAAGTTTTGGTAGTAGACGAGCTACAAGGGGAGGGGGCTTTTGCGAGAGGTTGGCAGAAGATATTCCTGTGTTGGTGTCCTGCTTCTGGCCAGGACAGGCTTAATTTTTGCAGTAGCCAGGAGGCTTATTTTCCCAAGTCGAGTCTATTTTGCCTGTGACAGTCACTGGTGAGTGATCTTTCCCTGCTGTTATCTTTATCCATGAACCTTTCGTTACATTTTCTGTTCCCTGTCCAGCTGAGGAAGTGAGTGAGAGAGCAGCTTTGGCAGGCATCTGACATTCAGCCAGGGTCAGCCCACAACAGAGAGGAACTTCATATAAATGTGATCAAGATTATTTCATTAAATGCCTTTGGTCCTCTTCATCTTTGTGACTTCTATTTAGAAATCTGCTGATGAAGATGACTAAATGATACTTTTATTGTACTTCTCTCATTGTTCATATTTTTTTCTGTATTTTATTTTGGAATTAGTGTCTATGGATTAGGAAGTAGATGGTTTACCCATCCTGTGTTTCTAAAATACCTATAACATCAGAGTCCTAACACTCCCAGGCAAGATCTGATCCATCACCTAACTCATACCGTATATTGAAAGGAAAACAAAAGTACAAATACAAATCTCTGCTTTGACTGTTTAAGGCCTGAGAGACAGAGACATCGTCATTTTCTCTAGAAATCTAGTCAAAATCTCAGAAACTCTGCAGCTACAGATCTGGTATTCTGGCTGAATAAAGGATTTAAATGTGCATCTTATAGTTAAAATCACATGGGGACCACAAAATAGTACATGTGTGCTTGAGAAAGCTGCAGTAGTCCAGACTGGAAAGGGAAGTTTGCATTATTTTTTCTGATTTGGAAACTAGACACTTCTTTGTCTGATGAGACTCAAACTTCATATAAGTATTAAGCTATTAAGTAATTGGATTGAGAGTAACTGTACCCTTCACACATGTTAAAGAGAGGATTGTTGGCTGTTAAAAATACCAGTTTCCGAAAGAAACCTCTCAAATGCTCTTGTTCCAGAGTCTCTGCAGTCTTACATGACCAGTAGTAAAAATGAAATAAGAGTCTTTTGCCTTGACAGCCATAGGAAAACATACGAAGTACATGTGAAGGGATATGTATTCCAACAGATTTTTTTATCCAGAATTCTAATTGCATTAAGTATTTTAAGAGACTAGGTTTATTTTCATACAGACCAATGTGCAGCTTTTCTGGGCTGTTCTTAAATTCTGATGTCATTCACTTGTCTTGCCCACCTGTAATCCCTGTGTCCTAGCTAATCTAAAAAGTAATTCCCATGTGGCAGCTTCTAAAATAAGTATCTATGCCTTAATTTCTGTATCCTCTGAATAAATTTGTCCTCAATTATCTTGACTATTCTTATGTGAGCTCTTTGACTTTGTATATGCTATTAAAGCATACTTATACTCCAATAAGCAATCTGTAAAAAATGTATAATTGGATTCTCTGTGTGTTGTCTCCCATTAACTCTGTCTTAAGTGTACTCTGTTGACAAGTTTTTTAAAAAAACAAAAAACCTATTCTGACAGTCAACCTTGCAAATTCGTCCTTAGATCTGCAAGTCAAATTCTGACACTATTAAAATTCTACAAGTGGAGCTTTGTTAATAATGTCTTGATTATTTGTGAGCACCAAAAAAAAAAAAAAAANNNAAAAAAAAAAAGCCAACCACCAACATCCTAGTTCATATTCTCACAGCTTTACAGGCACTGGAGTACAGTGATAAGAAGAATAAAACAGTAAATATACAATCAGTACAATAAACACATCTCTACATAAATAAGTGTAAATCATACTAACTACATGGAGGGATGATACATTTAAATGTAAAAGAGTTGTCATTTTAAACATACTCAGTATTTCAGAGAGAAAATTTAGATATTTGTTCATGTTCACAATGAAATTAATAATTTTTATGTGACTGCTTTGTAACACTATCTTGCCTGAGTAGTAAACCACCCTGTGATGTTACATAAAATACTATTTTTTTCAGTAACTTTTTGAAAGAAGGTATGTGCATGGGCAAGGATTTAATAGCAAAAAAAGTTACTTTACCATATATTTTATATAAATTATGTATATAATATCACAAATGAAAGGGATAGAGAAACAGAGAAGTTTAAATCCAGGTTTGAACTTCTGTGTTTTAAAATGCCAGCTGCTGCTGGCAAAGTCTAAGCAATCATCCATCCTTCCCCAGTCCTCAGTGCTTCTGGGTCTGAACCAAACTCAAGCTCAGTACAAAACTGCACAGGGGCTGTGCTGCCTCGGCTGTTTCCTGCAGGGATTCCTTTGGCTGCTAAGGAATGGATGGAGCTCCGCATATTCTAGTCCAGCTCCCTTCCCATGTCTGAATCTGCCACGACCCTGACATGCCCCACACCAAGGAACGGGGTAACAGATTGGCTGTAAGGGCATTTGTCCAACAGAATTTTGTGTGGCTTAACAAGAATCCCCCTCAGCTCTTTCTATTCTGTTTTCTTTCAAGTCTGTGCTACATTGTTAAGCAATGCAAGTTTTAATGAATGCTTCAATATCTCTTTGAATTGTTTTTTAAACTAAGATATATATGTGTTCAGTACGTTCCCTGTTCCACTGTATATACAAGTAGGCAAATGAGCCAATGCACAACATATCTGTTCTCACTGTCCCTGAGGCACTTGGAAATAGATTCTAATGTTATAATTGCATTTATCCATATAGTTTCCAGTATCCTTTTGTTTTGATTTATAATACAGTATCAAATATGAATTAATACCTTAGTGTCTCCTGCATTTTTTACCATTCTTTCCACTGGGATCAGCTGGCAGATGAGATTCTCATTAAAGCTCTTGGTTGTATTAAACACTTCTAATGCAAAGACTGATAAAGTGCTTTGGGGGAAATCGTCCACATTAATCTATTTTTTCTCCATTAGCATTTCAGATTATTAAGAAGGGTGGGTTTTTGTGGTTTTTTGTATATTACTATGCTGTTATCTGTTTCATTGTCTGTTTATTAAATGTCCTTTTATTAACTTCTACACTATGAATAAACTTTTCTGGTAATTTTGGGTTTTTTTTCTAGTGGAAGTGAATTGTAATTAGTTTTAATATCCCCTCCAATTTGTCCACATGTTTAAATGTTAATCCTCTGGGATATAGACTGATTTTTTTTTTTTTTCTTCTACTGTCAAGAAAACAGAGCTTAAATTATAGTCATTATTTCATGATTTAAACCCTATATTCACATAGTACTTGCTTTGATTTCACAGACTCTGCTAATGCCAAAATGAAACTAGTTTGATAGTACTTGTTAATGGCAGAAACCGTAATTTCTTATAAAACATCTTTACTTCTTCTCTCCTAAAATGAACCAAAGTAAAACAAAACCTCTGTTTGGATGAAAAGAAGACTGCATTGAAACAACTCAAAAATTGTTGCTAGTTTCAGTGAAGTCAGAATTTTATCTTTGTTTCTTGCATTCCTGTTTTATTTTATTATTCCAAAAGAGCCTAATCCACAGTCATCAGAAATCACTGTAAATATTCCTGCTGATATCATTTGGCTCAGAAAGAAACAATATAGTTTTGTGGGTGCCATTTAATATTTACCTCAGCTGTTAGCCAAGGAAATATATGGAGGAGACAATGTATCTTCATGCATATGCCCTGAAGTTTGCATTCTAAACCTTAGGTTATGGGATTATTTGAGTTTAAAATGCAAACTGACTGCAAGTGAAATGCAATCACATGCATAAGAATCTGATGGCTGCTAACACACCACACCCTGTCTTGATTTTTAGGGGAAGACGAAAATTATACTGTCTTCAATTAAAAAGACAGGTGTGATTTCTCAAATAGAAGGAATATAATTACCCATGGTGGATTTAGACAAACAATTGAAAATTAAAACTCTGTCTCTTATAAAAGTATCGTGGGGCTTTTAACAACCAAAAGTTGTCACTAGCTGGCTTTTATGTGTTCTCTGAAAACAAAGATAGTCTGGCTTTGATAACACATTAATTTTGCATAGCACGGCTCTTAACATTGGATATTTATTTAAAAATAGTTTCAGCTGCAATTTTCAGAGAACTGGGATTAAGAACTGATTGTATCTCTTGCTGAGGGTTATTTGTGCACCCAGGTACACCACTAAAATTAAATCTACATGAGTATTAAACCTACCTTTTAACTAGTATTACAAGATAAGATACTAATTACTCCAACTCAGTTACTAATACTCCAACTGATATGTTTGTGCACTTCAGTTCTTTTCTAGGTACATTTTTTTTAAATATTCAACAGGTATAGCAATTTAATCCCAAAGTCATTCAATCTCCTTGATTTTAAATACAAATGCCTCTTCTTCTCCCTAGAAAAATAGTACTTTCTTACATAGGTTTGAAGGAAAAAAAAAAACCTCTTTCTGTCATCAAGCCCCTGGGAGTTTTGCACCCACAGGGGCTTTCCATGGAAGGATAATATATATACCCAACTTGTGAAACAGACTTCCATAACAGGAATATCTTGCTTTTTTATTTCCTCAAAAATTTCTAAATATGTTCAAGCTCTGTGTCGCTAGCAAGAAATAGAAATGGATGTGACAAGAACTCCACAAACTTTTCAAACTACAAACTACTAGGGTGAATTCTTAGAACTTTCTTCATTAATAGAATGATGATTATGCATTATTAAGGCAGAAGAGAGGTTGCATGGTTAAACAAACTATAGACCAGATGACATTTCAGCTGCACAACTGTCACAAGCAGGTTGCTCACTCATATCCATTATGCTTTGTGGGTTTCTTCAGTTGCAAGAGGCAAATTGTTGTGGGATTCCACAAGAGAGACTGAGAGTAAAGTCTGTTTTGACCACCAAATTTCGCAAGCAGTTTATCAGCTGGTAACATAGAAACCATGGGTAGCAGTTCAAAAATGAAGCCTGACAAGCATAGATGCTCGTGTGAAATTTCTTCACTAAGCACATCTGAGAGACGGAATTGCACAGTGCATTTTCTTTTGCAAAGCGGCTGTTCTCTGAGTCCTTCAGTGCTGCCTCAGCAATTGTGTTTCAATGCAAGCTTTCTCTATTTCCTTTCTTTTCTTTGTTAATTTGGTCTCTTTTCTTTCCTCTTGATTTCCTAAAGGGAATAACCTGTCTGGCAGTATTCCCAAAAATGTTATAACGAAAGTCCATACCTGTTATTTTAATTTCAGAGTCAAAAGGGTGAATTGGGCCCATACTACTTGATTTTTAGTTGAGGATTATTGAAGTGTTCATGGGCAGGAGGAGAAAGTTAATTGACTGACCCAAGTAATGTTGATTAATTGAATAAGGAACTTGTGTGTGAATTCCTTAAAGTTCTTGAAAGTGGCTAGTGTCTACAATAAAATTTTCCATTTGCATTAATATGCACAAAATGGATACTGTCCATAAAAGTTACATTTACAAAAATTAACAAAAGTTAGGTTTACAAAAATTGAATAAAGGAATGTGTTTTCCTTATGATCTCTATGTCTAATGGTTGAAATTGAGCAAGACACTGTCAAATACTTAGTAGAAAAAAACACAGAATTGCTACTGAATGCAAAAGGATGTGCACTTTAAAAATGTACAAGATCAAATGGTAAGATCAAACACTGATGTACTCTCCCATCATTTTCTTTTGTATAAGAAAAGAAAGACAAGGTTTTAACATTATGTACAATAAACTGACCAAAGATATTTTTGATGCTAAATATTCCAGTGTAATATTAAATATTTATTATTTTCCAAAGAGCTGAAACTCCTCACTTTCAGGGTTTTATTTTGGTGGTTTTTTTTGTTTGTTTGTTTGTTTGTTTGTTTGTTTTTTCAGTTTGAACTAGCACTATAGGGTTCAGAGGGAATCAAAAGGTTCCCTTTGAAACAAAAATTTCCAATTTGGAATAAATTTAAGTTGGACAGCAATATCTGAATTGTTAATCTCACATTCTTCAAACCAACTCCTTGTGGCCTCTAAGCAGACATGTCTTTTTCTTTATTCATGTCTTACTGGAAAGGTAGACGGTATACATAGAGATTTAAGTATGCATTTCTCTCTGAAGCTGACTAACATTTTCCATTGCCTTTACTTCACTACTTTATACTGAAATATATTAAATAGTACAGATCTGGTTTTAGATTTTCTATAATATTTAATTCATACTATATTTGTAAATAATGGGCTTTGTTTGCTGGATAGCCATCAAAAAAATTTCAATGGAAAGCTCTGTTGTGGTTTATAATTTTTTTCCATTTAATTAAGACAATACCTTTAAATTATTAGCTATTTTGCATGTTCTTAATAATGGTATATAGTAGTTATTTCTTCTTTTTTTCATTTTTGAGAAAATAGTCTGTGATCATTGAGTGTGGGGAAAAATATCATTACAGAGCTGTTATGATGAGAAGGAAAAACATGCATTTCACAGACTTTAGGTTAATTAAGGCAAGCAGAATGTAATTACTTACTTCAAGTTTGGCCAAGAGAACATTATGAGAAATACCATACAATTTTTTATGACCAGTTTTGTTCAGCACCTTGTTTTTATGTTTTATCTGAAAGATGAGATCTCTAGCAATAGGTTTCATCTAACATGTCTGGGCAGTACTAATACTGTGAATATTTTTCATCTCCTGTATTACTCACTAATAGTATCTCCTTAAATACTTTAGAGGTCCACAGAGGTCTTCCTTCCATCTGTATACAGACTAGGGTGACCTTATTTAATTCAGGGGTTCTTGTATGATTACAATTTCAGCCTGTTTTTCTGCAGCACTACAGATGATTACATTATCTCTCACAGCCAGCATCCTGAAATGGAGCAGCACTCTGAAATGGAGCAGCACTCTAGAAAAAGCACTCACTTTTGAGGACAATCTGTGGTTTGATTAGCATGGCAGTTCAGGGCCAATGGGGTGTCAGGAGTAACTCTGTAACAACCCTCTGCACTAAACACTGATAGCAGAGCAGAAGAGGGAGTAGGTTGGTGTTTAGGCATTCCTCCCTCACACTGAAGGGAGAAGGTCACAGGAGTATTGTGTTACCGAGAATAAATAGAGTTTTGGATCTATACCTTAAATATTGGCAAGGATAGACATGCTGCCTAGAAGGCAGAATACTCTGTACTATCTTTAAGTCTGGTTGAATCTTTTTCAGTCTGTCTCCCTCTTGCTGTCTGTCTGCTCAATGGACAGTATGTCTGACTGAAATTTTATGGTTAAGTCAGAACTCCAGGTCTCTGCTTGCAGCTCTAAGTCAAAGTAGGTGAAATCAAACAAATATGCAAAATATTTTTTGTACAGCTGGTGCACAATTTTCAGTTGAAATGTTACAGCTTTTTAGTTGAAATGTATAGGAACTGTCCTTTTATAGAAAAAATAAATCAATTATTATTATGCCAATTTTGATAACATCTTCACTTGAAAGCTTTTACAATGCTTTTATTGAAAACATTAAGACAGTATTACCCAAGTAGTTATAGAAATGCTTCAACTTGCTCTTTCTCGAAATCATCCCCTGAATTGTGTCAATAACTTTTTATTATAAAACCTCAAGAAACATTCAAAGATATGATTAAATTCTGTTTTGAATACTGCCCCCATAAAGGTCAAAGGCTGTGTAGTAAGATTTTTTCCTGCTTTCATACTCCTTACCTGTTCTTCTGCTTATATCTACATCTGATATTTTTCCTGCTCTTCCTATGACTCTTAGTCTTTGTTAACCATCAATGGGACTACTGTTGCAATAGACGGGTCTGGGCATTGATCTGACAAATCCCTACTCATATTGGTAAGTTTAGTCATATGAGAATATCTTCTCAAGTCAATGCCATTTTTTGTGATGATAAATTACATAGGTATTCATTATAAAATGAATCTTCATTTTTAATAGTTATAAACAAAATGGAAACAGGCTTACATTCTACAGTAATAGTGTTTTTCTGCCAAACTATTTTATTGTCCTTTCAGGCCACAAAACTTTGGTGCCATTTCCTAGGAAAAAGCCTTCAGCAAAGTAGAGACACTTCAGAACACAGCTAGGTACAGAATACAAGAATTATAAAACTGTCATAAATGTCAGGATGTATTGTAATCAGCAGCACAGTAGCTGTGCCTGGAAACCAGCCATTTATACTAAGGACTTCTTTATGGTCTGGTAAATTGCATTAAATTTAAACAAGATTGTCATGACATTTTATACAAAATAATATTTTAATAATCCAAGACATTGCCAGTTTCACGAGAATTACATTTTCTCTTTTTTTTTCTTCCACATTATCTTTCTATCCTTTACTTTATTCTCAGACTTTACCATATATACCAGCACATTGTCTCTTTTTCTGTTATACATACACACTTTCTTGCACACTTCTTTGTAACATCAGCACTCTGAATTTAGTCTCCCAAGTGCTAGTTTTGCACTTGAAGTGTGACTTCATTGACCACTGTGAAGTTTCCAGAAGTTCAGATGACTGCACAGATCAGAAACTCTTTTAACTAACTTTACAACTATTTAACTGGTGTATAGTTTAGTTTTCAGGTGTATGAAAACTAAAGCTCCAAAAATAAAGCAACCTCTACACACAGTAAGGAAGCAAAGCCAAACACCAGAAGAAAATCAATGTGTTAAAAAAAAGAGTATTTCTGAAAGAGAATAATTAAACAAAGAGAAGTTAGAACAATATAAAGGAATTCTACATTTCTCTACTGAGAAATAAGAGAACACACAGAAGGCAAAACTCTTACAAATAAATAATTAATATTTAACCATTAATCAGTATGTAGTCTAATATACATAATCTGTGCAGCTACAGTTAACCATGTGAACAGAATAATTGGCATTCTGTGGCAGACGGTTGTTCTCTCCCTCTGCCTTCCTCTTTTCTTCTGTCTCCCGTACCCATCCCTGCTTCAGTTCATTTTCTGTTACATACCTTAAACTTGCATCCATCTTTTCTGTTGCTTTTGACACCTTCTGTAGTCAAGTAATGGCGAGCACAGGTAATATATTATTTATTTATTGAGCATTGTGCACACTGGAAGGCAAATTAGTATTCTGTCCCTATCACTCACTGCTAGACACTGCATGCACTTGGAACACATTAACACATTAGACCAGTTGTGAGGCTTTAAATTAGATTTGTGACTTGAAAGTTTGAGTAAGAAAACTAATAGAACACAAAGCAGAGGGAAAATGAGATTAATTATCTACAACATTTGGAGTGAACTGTTGCTGATGCACTGTGTTGTAGAAGGCTATTTTTGTGCTACAAACATGCCTTAATTTTGTCGACATTAAGCTACTTGAATGGTTTTGAAAACACGTTTATTTACAGTTTCTAATATACTAGACTTATTTTTTAAATTAAAAATAGATATTTAAAAAATGTTGTATAATTTTCCCTTCTATTATTTTGCTTCACTATTTTTAATAGAATGAATTGTAAACACCACAGAGACTGTAAAAAATAACAGTGGCAATAAAAATTTGAATTCTAAAGCTGAGTTAGAGGAAAATTAGGTAAGAATTTTTAATGCAAATTTGTTCATTTTGTGTCACGTTAATGGTATAAGATAAAACTATGTATTCAGTGAATGCATCAATGAAATTTTTGAACCGGGAACTGTACACACAATGCAAAACCAGGTAATTTTTTCACCTTTTCCATTTTTCTTCTCACCCATGTGAAAGACTGTCTCACATTCAGTATGAAAAAATAGTAAAGACTAACACTGGCAGTAGCCAAATTGCACGTTTACAAGTCTGATTTATCATCACCTCTGCAAAGGCTGAGCTCTCGTTTCATTTCTAAAACTATTTCCCAGTGATTTAGGCAATTCAGGTACACTGGGACAATTCACTTGCAAATAGTATTGAGTTCAAGGACCTATAGTCTTACGTCAATAGCATTTCTTTTACTTGTTCCTTCTTCTTTTCCTACTTGTTCCTTACTTCTTTTCTTATTAAGTGAGACTGCTGATATTTAATAAAGGCAAATTTGTGGTGGAACATCAAAAATGTTCAAACAAACCATAGCCCGCCTCAAATGAATTTCATCAGTTTTGCTGTATAGTATTCCCTCTTCAATATTTGTACGTGGTTTTTTTACATCATTAGCCTTCATCTACTGTGAACACTTATTTTTTACTATTTCCATATAATTTATTTCTTCTAGTTTATTGATCAGAAAAATATTTTCTGCAGTGTTTGGACTTTTAGGAAGCATGGCTAAATGAATATCTAATTCCCGTGCCTATAAAAAAAAAAAAAACATATTAAGAAGTAGTGTATAACCCTGGTGTATTTTTAAAATTCAGTATCTAAAACTTGAAGAGAAGTTATGGATGAAGAAAAATGAGATAAAATCTCTTTCTTTTTATATTCATATATGCATAGTTACACTGACTACACCCACACATATATATGTATGATTGAAATGTGTTTAAGATGCTTTGTCAGGTGTCACAAACACATACTTTTTCTTCAAAAAATATTTACTTCCCTAAAAATATGTGACTTATAAAGAAAGTTTGTTGCATCTTTCTGTTGCTGTATTTTGAAAGAACAAATATATATTAAAAAAAAGAGGACGTAATGTGCAAACAGTGATAGCTAAGGAATTCAGGCAGTTGATAAGGGTAGCTAAAATAAATATGTGTGAAATATATATATATATATATGTATACTTCTGTTTTGATGTATGTACATCAGAACCACAACAAGTGACATTTACTGATACTGATATTAAACAGAGATGGCAAAATCATGTACCATGATGTAGAAAAAGCAGAATTATTTAATATATGTGTATGTTGGGCATCAGCAGGAAAAAAATAACAATAAAAACAAAAACCCCTTGGAACAAGACAGAAGAATAAATATCAGATTTGATATTGATAATTATATTTATTACAAAGGGTAACAAATTTTTTTTATGAAGTTAAGAATTCATTTAAATGCAGAACTAGAACACTCGAATCTAAGAACACCCAAGGAGTTATCCACAAAGGTCTGTGAGCTGTTTAAAATAGATGTTTTCAAACAGAAACAATGGAAAACTCACAGAGGGTTTCAAAACAGCTGAACTGTTATACTGGTGTTTTAAAAGGTTACAGGAGAGGAAATTAAAGGACAGCTAGGTTGATATCAATCTCAGACGGTTATCAAAAAGCTGGCATGGACGTAATCAGTAAATAATTAAGAGTCCGTAACATTCAAAATTAATGTCAGCCAATTCAGTTTAATGGAAAATAAGCATTCTTAAACAAACTCTTTACTGTTTTTTATGAGATTACAAGGTCGGTTTATAAAGGTCAGTTTGCTGAATAAAATATTCAGGCTTCTGTAGGGTACTTGGCTTCACATCACATGACTTCATGGTTTAAAAAAAGAACTATTATAAAAGGAAGGTATCCATATTTCATGTACATATAATTGTCTCTACTACTAAGTTGCAATAAGAAACTAGATGAGAAATTATTAGCTGCTATGGATGGAATTTCTTGTGATTTCATGAATATATCTCAGCCCAAGGTTATTCACTGTCTATACTGGTAGTTTAGAATAAAATATAAATGAACAGTGAGTAAAATTACTGAAAATACTGTAATAGAAAAAGTGGCAATCAATAAATAAAGAGGTAAGCCAGGTAAACACATTAAGGTGAGATATTTTAGTAGAATTAGGTACATTTTAACATTTTACTTTTTAAGATGAAGGGGTGTAAGATTGTGCCAGAATAAACACAGATCACACTAATGTGATTTGAGCTGATATAACGACTAGGTGCTTATCCAAGCTGCACTCTCCCTAGGCTATGAAAAACATAAAGTGTTTCTCCTTTACCTGTCCACTGGAAAGGGAGGTTGATTTCTTCCTCTACTGCTTCCAAGAAGTAGAATGAGGGAAGAATATATAGTACAGGATACAGCTGGCAATTTGACATATGACCTTTACAGTTCCGTGGCATTTGCCATGTATAACCCTGCCTTCTCTGCTGTCACTGACTGCAGCTAACATGATCCTCCCAAGGTTTTCACGCTAACCCCTATTTCCAATTTTGCCTCTCACTTTGTACCTCCTTCTTTTATCCTCATAGGTATCTTCATTTCAAATCCAGGTGTGAAGCCTCGTGTCAGTACTGTTCCCAAAATAATCAACAGAATTCATTTACCCAGACATCATTCAGAAATTAAGCTTCATCACCAGCTATGCAAGAAGAAAAGTAGTATTTCTGCACCACAAGATGATATTAATGATGTTATTACTTGACTACTATGACAAATTCTGGTGCTTGTACTTTAGAAAAGATGTTACAGTTTCAGAAGTTTTTGAAAATAATAACTGGAATGAGGAAGGATGAAGAAAATGGCTCATGCGAAGAAACAGCAAAAGCTCCATGTATTGAATTTCTTCAAGGACATGACTTCATCACACTCTACAAATCCCTAGCTGAGAAACTTAGTGGCATTAAGCAAAATGAGATGCAGTGGTTTGAAGGCAAAGTTAGGTAAGTTGGACTAGATATAAAGGTCATTTCAGAGAGATCTAAACAGAACAACTTCCCTAGGAAAACAATTGCTTCTCTACTGAGTTTAGTTACAAAATTAAGTTATTAAAAAAAATAAATTCAAAAAGAAGTTAGCAACACCGTTGCTAAGTGTGCTTCTGTGGTCTGTATTACATAAAATAAATAAGATTAAGTAACTGTAACAGTCTTCTTAGTTTTAAAATCTTAGCAATTCTCTATATACAGCCTTTCCTCACTTTTGCATGCCTGGCACTTTTTAGTTAATGGCTAAGAACATTGAGACAGTCACTTAACAACGTATCTGAACACTTACAGTGCATTTTCTATGGAATTTGGAAAGCCATCTGAAGAAATTTTCCAGAAATACGCTTCTGAACTGGCAGTGGTACCTACTTAAGGTGAGGAAGCCTTCTTAGCTGTAAGGCAGTCCTTCTCTGAGCTCAATGTTTATGTGCTTTCATCCTGCATCCATATGTGCTTTATCCAGGAGATAAACAAACCAGCCATTTTTGAGAAAGGGCTGCTGGGTATCTGCCACAGCCCTAACACCCATAGTAAATCTAGACATCTGGCCACTCTAGATGACTTAATCACCCAAGCTAATTTCAGAATATGAGCTTTCTTGGCTCTGGATTGGCCCATACTGGGTAATTGTTTGGTGTAGTCTTGATCTGTAATGTGTAATTTCATCCCAGGACCATTTTCCAGAGCAAGACACATTCGTTCCTTGACTTTCTGGACAGGCACAGATCAGAGAAACATCACTATGTTACAAGGGTAGTTTGGATTATTTTCATCACTCATATTAAAATTTTCTTATTTTGCCTGAGACTATATGGGGCGTTCACATGAGATTCCTCAAAAAAGTTAACAATTATGCAAATCAGAGACTATTTGAAAACCCTTACCCAGCATGCACAGACTGTCGCTGGAAGAAGAGGCCAACCTGGCTACAACCTCCTTTTGGATGGCTGTAGAGAGTGATAAGGTCTTTCCTGAGCCTCCTTTTCTCCAGGCTTAACCACCCGGGCTCCCTCAGCTGGTCCTCATAAGACTTACTCTCTAGACCCTTCACAAGCTTTGTTGCGCTTCTCTGGACTCACTCCAGCATCTCAGTGTCCTTCTTGTAGTGAGGGCCCAAGAACTGAGCACAGAACTTGAGGTGTGCCTTCACCAGTGCCAAGTACAAGGGGACAATCGCTACCATGGTCCTGTAGGCCACACTATTTCTGATACAGGCCAGGCTGCCATTTGGCTTCTTGGCTACCTTGGCACATATTGACTCATGTTCAGCTGACTGTCGACCAACATCCCGAGGTCCTTTCCGCTGGGCCTCTTTCCAGCCACTCTAGTGATGTGGGTGTCTTATTGTCAAAGGCAGCAAAATCTTGCCAAACCCAATGTTCTCTTTTCTGCACTTGATTGGTCTGCTTACGCATCCTTGAGGCTTTGTATGCTAAATCAGCTACAGAAGTTACTGGAGAACAAAGCCCACTTAGCTTGCAATTAAGATGCAACAAAAATCAGAACAATTAGATAATTCTTAACACCAATTCAGATGGAAAAAGGAAAAAAAAAAGACGGGAAAACAAAGAAAGAGACAGAATCTTAAAATATTAAAAAATGTTAATTGTTTAAGAATAAGATGTTTAAATTTTTCAGATGAGATTCAAAAAATAAACTTAGATCATTCTGCAACTCTGTCCTCCCAGACTCTTTAATTTGGGCTTGCCAAATGATTTTTGCCCAAAAAACACATTTTAGATATGAGTGAGTGAAAAAGAGAGTGGTTTGATAGCCTGGTGGCTATTAAACCTGCATAGACTGGGAAGAAGAATATAGCATCCACATTCTACTTTTCTGAATGTACAGTGATGTGAATCAAAAGACCTTATTTAAAAGGGAAGTTAAACTTCAGTCCAGTCTATGTTACAGAGTAGGTAAAAAAAGAGATTTGTAGTTCTATTCTCTGAGAAGAGTAAATGAATTAATGAGCTAGATGGTAAAAAAGAGGTCCTTCTACCTCTGTAATATTTTTAGTGTGTTCTCTAATGAGTGTTATTCTTTGTTTCTAAATTCAGTTCTTGAGTTTAGGCTTTTCTTTGTTGTTGTTCTTTGTTTTATTTTACTTAGATTTAGTTGCTTAATAAAAATAGGATTTTTTAATTATCCAAAAGGCACAAGACTTAGCATGTAGTCCCATCCAATTTCCCACTACTTTCTTAATCTGAGCTCATGAATATGTGATGACACACACATATCTGTGCATATATAGATATACATATACATACACGTATATGCACCTATACATTTCAAAGGCTTACAAAAGTTTGTAGGTAACTACAAATCTGTGATTAAAGAACAGCCATACAATGTCTCAGATTGTTTTAATTCTTGGTTTAGTCACTTTCCAAAAGTTAGTCCCAACAATTCTTTTTCTCTTTTTCAACATGAACAGAAAAATAGTGAGAAAGCCCTAGGAAGAGCTTATGAGTATACAGTAGAGAAGAACATTTTGACTTTCAGGTATAATGGTTCAAACCATGAACAAAAAGGCACCTAGGAAGGCCTAAAACTGATAATAATGATGAAAGAGAGGACTCATTTAATAGAAAATGTAGTATAATATTGTGAGGAAGAAAAAGGCTATCACTGGTATTTATATCTTTTACATGTTAGCAGAGATATTGCAGACATAGAGATAGATAACTGACAGTCATGGAACTTTAAATATTGAGAATAACCAGGAGAATCAGAAAAAAACAGTGAGATTAAATTGTTCATTAAAGGTAGGATAACAGTACACAAATTACTGCTTCAAAGAGTACAAGAAAAGGGCATTTTTAGAGTAGTATAAAGAGTATTAAGAAAAAAGAATATAGTTCCATTTTCTGAAAACCATACAAGAGTTTCACAAAGCTGTCTCAAATATGTAATAGGGAAGCTTTTATTGCTTAAATCATTTAAAACAAGACCGAACAACATACTTTGAAATAATATTGTACCAGGAGGGGGGATGAACTAGTAGACCTTACCCTTTTAAGATGTCTCTGTCACTTCAGTGCTTTATCCTAATCCATTTAATTAGTTATGAAAACATTAATCAATAGGCTATTTTCTGCCAGTTCAAAATTGGGAGCTTCTGAAACAGTTATTATAAAAATACTATTTATATAACACCCATAAAATCTTTTTTTTTTTTTTAATAGATGGTACTACACTCTTATTAAGTCTTTCCTCAATTTTTTTTTCTTCTGAACTGAAGAAATTCTTAACATTCTTCTGAGAATAGTATCAGATCAGTATTACAGCTGTGGGAGTGCCTACAGGGCTTTCTGTGGATTGTGACACACCCTTTTTTTTTCCACTTTTAAAAAATTTTTATGAATTAAAATATTACTTTTGAAATAAGGATCAGACTTCCTGCTGTTCCTAAGACAAGAAGTACATTTACACTACACTACATCATTTGTGTTTTTCTTTAAGAAGCAGTGGCACCAGAAAGGATATGATAGGATATAGCCACTGGCTGAACTTGCCTATTAATGATAATAGGAGAAATGGCAAAATGTCTTTGAAAGTATGAAGTAGCAGTGTGTGTACAAGGGTATAATTTTATACAGGAATCCAGTTGCATTGGAAACTGTTTTTGGGTGAGGGAAAGGAAGATTATTAAAAATGGGGTATAGACAGAAGGACACATACTAGTGCTACAAAAACAACTAAGAAGAGAAAAAATAGTGCAAGTCAATTATTTAATAGTATTGGGGTTTGAAAGGGACATCTGAATTCCAAAGAAACCAATATTATCTCGGATATATTATAAACAGACAATTTTAATGACAAAGCACCATTAGTCCTCTACAATCTTCATGTTAATTTTCACATTGTATGCTTTTACATAACAGTAGTTTCAGTTCTCTTTTCAGTAGTTTAAAGAGCAATAATTTCTAGCAATGACAGTGACAACCACTATAAAGTACCCATTTTTTTCCCATTGAACTAATCATGAAAATAGTTTAGCAGAATACATTTAAAGAGCTGGTCTTTATGATCGTGATATTTACAAACATTGGCACTTAGGCCTAAAATTATTATTATTTTTACATACTAAAGGAAGTCTTTAGCTTTAATGAATAGCTTTAATAATAAATTTCAATTAATAATATAGTTTAAAATGCTGCTTTGCTAAATATAAGATATAAACAAATGTCTTCTTACCCTTAATTTCTTAATTATGTTGTATTGCCATACATTTCCAGCTGTATAACAATTAAAAAATGTGTTGAGAGAAGAATTTAAGGCATTAGCCTTTTTTTTTTTTTTTGAGAATACATGCCAAATCAGATATTGACACTCCAAGAAGGGCCTTAGGCTGTTCTAAATATTATTAGTGACTCTGGTTAGGTTCAAAGATCTTTTGATGTGTCCTGCATAGGGATTGGATGTTCACCTTCTAAGTTGGAGATTTGAAAACCGAGGTTTGGATCGGGAAATTGTGAAGATATTGCCAACTGATACTTTAGCCGACTTTAAAGTTATTATTTATATAAGAAAGTTTTTGTGAAGTTCTGCAGATAAAGAGCAAACTTTTTAAAATATTCCTAAGAAAAAACAGTATTGATATGAACAGGTATGAGAGAAAAGTTGCTCATTACTTCATAGTATCACTGTCTTTGCACTGCTTTGACTGACAGTGATAGCAACAACAACTGTATGTTTTTCTGTAGAGAAGACTCCTCATTTTCTGCAGACTTTGCCAAAAAATTCAAAAGTTAGAAGCTTTGAATCAGGGTCACAGCCAAGATTAAAATCTTGGTGCTTCAGCTACGAAGAAAATACTGAATAAGAGTTTCAAATTGGCCTTCTTATAAAATGGTGATGTTAGAACTATAGTGGACCATCAGCTGTGCAAATCAGACTTTCTAGATTCAAAATGTTAGTCAACTTCTCGTGAATCAGTTTTGATCCTGAAATAAGTAGGCACCTTTCCAGCTGAACTTACTGAGAGTGACAGCCCTGGTCTATGATTAGGCACATTGGTCAACATTCACTGTAGCAAAAATAACTGAGATGCCTAAAACAGGTGAAGTCCAGTTGCTATTCATTTTCTCAAATGCTAATAGTGAGAGAGATGGGAGCTTTCAGCAGGCATTTTGTGAAGGTGCCTACACACTCCCTTGACAGATAGCCAGGATAACTTAAAAATGTGAATGCACATGGTGTTTATGGAGTTTGAACATAGTGAAAACGGTCTGGAGGGTGTTTGCACTAAAAATGCTTACATTAAGGACCTAACTCCAGCCCAGACAGGGCAGCCCAACCTCACAAAGGGGTGCTGGGGAAGGGCCTGTACCCACAGTGAGATGTCACATATGACCAGCACTCAGGGCGACCTCACTTCTAGGTACAGGAGACCTTGTGGGGGGCTTTGTCACATAGAGCTGGAGGGCTCACATCTCTCGCAGGAGGTGAGCAACTGGGAAACCTGTGCTGCCGGAGAGGGATGCCAGTGACCTCTGGCTGCGGTGTAGGGGAACTGTGGGGGGAGACAAAAATTTTGGAAGGTTTAGTTTCAGAAGGGTGTTTGGAAACTTGTAGGAGCTTATTAGCATTTTGTAAGTGTCTAGCATTGTGGTTTAACTGTTGTATTACTGATATTGATCCTGAATATATAGCTCACTGATTTCTGGATAATTACCTGTCATTAATAAATCACTAAACTGCTTTGATCTTAATTTAGTTTAAACTACTTAAACTGAGCAATTTTTCCCAGCAACACAATTCAGGGCATCTAAATGTTGAAATACCTTCAAGAGTTTCTGTTCCTCTCCATTACAGCAATAGTTTTTGACTGTTCTAACTTAGGAACATTAGAAAAAAAGATTGAAGTATATTTGAGTTGCAACCAGCAACAGAATCTGAATAAGTACCTGCATTGCAGGGAATGAAGCTGAGAGACTCTATCCACATATTAAAGAAATTATCACAACTGGAACAGCAATCCCTGGAGCAGGGACATTTAAATGAGAGAAACTTTTAAAATCTTGTTCTGGAGAGCTGTACTGTTTTTGACAGGGAAAGATGGTTCATAAATGCTCTCAAACTTTGTTTGAGAAGCTGCTAAGCAATGATTAGGAAAAAAAACCTACAGTGTCCTACCAATGCTGTGTAAGTGTTCAGGTTTTCTTACTTCATTTTTGTTTCTGTTTTCTCTCCAGGGGGTGAAGGGCTGGATGATCATGAAGATGTGATAACTTACGGGCTATTTTTTGCGAAGCAAGGGCTACAGGCAAGTGTCCAGACATCATGAAAGTGCTTCTATTTTACATAGATCAGAGAAAAGAAACAGAAGAATTAGGTAGGGCAGGCTATAAAGGGACTCAGAAAACAAATAATTTCAGTTATCTCATACAAATTAAGTAGGTCTGGTCTCAGTTAGGGTATGTAGCCAGGAAAAGAAGAGGTGCAAGGGCCTTACATAGTGAAAAAGGTCTGTTAATGATGAGGTCTGGCAAAGGATCTTTTCTTTCACATCACTGCAAGCAAATAGCTCTTAGTGTTTCCCCTACTTATTTTTATTTTACACTTTCATGGTGCTACACAGGCATTCAAATTAAATTAGACAACAAAACTACTTTATGCAATGGTCTCTTTTTTTTCCCTCATAGTCTGGCTATCAACGTCTTGCTCAGGAAAACAACAGGCATGTTGCCCCAAGCTCTACCTGCTGTACGCACAGCCAGCCCTCCTCCCCCTCTGCTGTCAGTCCTGCTGAGACTAACAGCAACCATGTGTCATCTCAGCTCCTCTTAAACTCGTCGATTCTCTTGAGAAGATCCTCCTGTCTCTGCAAATCTATTAACTGATTGTCTCCTACCATAACTAACTGACAACACTTAATACATTCTCTTACCTGTTCCTTCTTAATATTCATGTACACTGCATATACAATGTGCACCAAGTGCAACTGGTGTCATAGCAGATGGATAGAGCAAAAAGTGTATATATCAAAGGAGAAAAAATAATGGGGTTTTTTTTGTCCATTTTTTTTCCTCTTCTATGTAAGCAAGACACTTTTTCTATTTTGTTTCCATTCAAAGCCCCTTGGTACCTAAACAAGACAGAACAATTTTAGACATAGATTTCTTTTTATTTATTAAATCTTAAAGAAGAACAGTAGCTTTTTATTGCTTACATTTTTCAATAACTATTAAATTTCTGTTCTGCCAGAAAGACTCACTTCTATCTGCCAATCAGTGTCAACAGCCAATCTCATCAATGTAACTGGACATTTATTTCATGAAATTAACTTACATTCTGGTTAACATTATTGATTATGACAAGTGATACTGTAAGATTACTAACTGGGTAACTTCAAACATATGGAAAATCTCATTTCTGATTTCTCAACAATGTGGTTATCCAGGAGAGAAAGTCATAGTAGAAAATGGTGTCGAGTGTAACAGTCATAGAAATTTAAAATAATAATTGCTGCTCTACTGGTGCCTTGATATATAATTAAACAATACATATTTTAAGAAATCTCAGATTGCATATCCCCATGGCAGGCAACTACTTCCATGGGGAGCGTTTCGTAAATGGAGGAAATTAACTGGGTAAAAGCCAAATTATCACAGACATTGACAAAAGCAAGGGAAAAATCAGTGTGAAGGATAATACTCCAGGCTTGACTTGTTCCATTATACTTAGGCATTAGAGAGAGGCTCTCAGATCACCGAATGATTTGTTCTGCAATACCTGTAACTGTGCACAATAGGCTAAGTAAAAGGCAGTATCCATCATAACTTTAAATTGCCTTGCTTTTGTCAGTTTGTGCTGTGCCTTTAACGTTATTCAAGTATACTGTGGGGAATATTGTTATTAAAGACAGATGGTTCCTGAATTACTCAACCTAAAGGAACCTAAAAGAATATACCTGAAAGATCAAAAAATGCCAGGTGTGTGGTACCTAAGTTTATTATCTGAATCTGAGTGACTTATCTTGCACATATATTGCCACGTCTATTAATTTGTTTGACAGACATCAGCTGCCATATTAAAGGAAGGAAGCTGGCCAAAGAGGCATGGGAAAAATATTGAGCAGCAAAGCGTGTTGGTGTTTTTTTAGTTTTGGTTTGGTTGTTTTGTTGTTTTGGGGTTTTTTTTGTTTGTTTGTTTGGGTTTTTTTGTTTTGGTTTTTTTTTTTGGTTTTTGGTTGGTTGGTTGGTTTTTTTGTTTTGGTTTTTTTTTAGGGTTTTTTTTTGTTTGTTTGTTTGTTTATTTGTTTGTTTTTTGGTTTTTTTGGGGGGAGGTAAATTATTTTCTCCCTGTCCCAATTTCGCTTTAATTAAAATATTTATTATATAAACAGAATGGGTGTCTGTTTCAGGACTTTGATGAATGATGCTACATGGACTGGCGGATAAGTGCACACTATGTCAGTCTCACCTTTAGAGTATGGAGAATAGCCTTATGATTTCAACATCAAATCCACAAAATTCTTGAACTAATACGAAGATATCATGGAGTCACAAATTCTAAAACTAATTTTTTAAAAAATCTAAATCTAAATCCAGCAAAGATACTAAATGTTGCACTTTTCTGATGATGGATTCACAGTGGGTTTCATACATGAACATGGACACAGATATGAATATAGAAGTGTGGACCATACCTCCAAGTACAATTTCAGGAAAGCTGGGGACTTAAGGGAGAGTTTAAACACCATAAAAAAAGAGTAGATATGAGAGTAGTATTGCAGCCTTTCAGTTACATGTTCTATTTAATAGCTTAATGTGAGTCCTATTTAATATCTTTATTAATTATTTGGACAAAGGGATCAAATGTACCCTCATCCAGTTTGCAGGTGACACCAAGTTGGGTGGGAGTGTTGATCTGCTAGAGGGCAAGAAGGCTCTGCAGTAGGATCTGGACAGGCTGGATCAATGGGCTGAGGCCAATTGGATGAAGCTGAACAAGTCCAGGTGCTGGGTCGAAACAATCCCCTGTAATGTTATGTGGGCTGGGGGAAGAGTGGCTGGAAAGGAGGCCAGGAGAAAAGGACCTGGGGGGTTGGTTGACAACCAGCTGAACATGAGCCAGCGTGTGCCAAGAAGGCCAATGGCAGCCTGGCCTGTATCAGCAATAGTGTGGCCAGCAGGACCAGGGCAGTGATCGTCCCACTGTACTCAGCACTGGTGAGGCCACACCTTCAGTGTTGTATTCAGTTCTGGGCCACTCAGTTCAAAGACACTGAGGTGCTGGAGCATGTCCAGAGAAGGGCAACAAAGCTGGTGAAGGGTCTGGAGCACAAGTCTTATGAGGAGCAGCTGAAGGAGCTGGGGTTGTTTAGCCTGGAGAATATTGCCACTCTCTGCAGCTACCTGAAAGGAAGTTGTGGAGAGGTAGGATATTAGGAAAAATTCCTTCACCAAAAGGGTTGTCAAGCCTTAGAACAGGCTGACCAGGGAGAGCTTGAGTTATCATCCCTGGAAGTATGTAATCTCAGGGGCATGGTTTAGTGTTTTAGCGGTAGACTTGGCAGTGGCAGGTTAACACGCGCTCTATGATCTTGAAGTTGTTTTCCAACCTAAATGATTCTGTAATTCTATAACCACTGAACTACATGGTACATATAAAATGTCTCATTTCCATTGGCTCTAACCCATTGCAATTCAGAGAAGAATTTGGATTCAAATCATGCCGGTGTTAAGGCTCTAAGTAGAACACTGTTGAAACGAAGGTGGTGTACAAATGTGAACAGGAAGGAGCTTTAGGTGTCTGCATGCCTAGATAGCCAGCTTAGTAGAAATTTAGAAGAGCTAATTGATATTTTAATTCACAGAACCACAGAATGTCTGGGGTTGCAAGGGACTTCTCAATGTCATCTGGTCCAGCCCTCCTGCTCCATTAAGACCACCTACAGCAGGCTGCCCAGGACCGTATCCAGAGAGGTTCTGGATATCTGTAGAGATGGAGACTCCACAACTTCCCTGAGCAATTTGTGCCAGTGATCAGTTGCTCTCAGAGTAAAAATCATTCCTGATATTCAAGAGGAACATCCTGTGTTGCAGTTTATGCCACTGGCTCTATCATTGGGCATCAATGAAAAGAGCCTTTGTTTCATTTCCTTTTCACCAGCATGTACCTATACTTTGGGGTTAAAACTCCCTAGGTGCAGGACTTGCCACTTCCTTTCAGTGAAGTTTCATTGTGTGAAATTTCTGCTGTCCTTCCATATTAAATGAAAGTACTGAAAGTTTTGTCCTCATATTTAACTTTGGGAAGCTAATCAACTTTAAGTTACTTCAATAAAAGTTTAGATAAGAAATATCAGCAGCTCCTTACATAATCAGTGGCAGTACCTACTTGTGTCTAGCATGCCTAGAGGAAGTTTACTGTCATCTGAATACATTGACAAAGAAACAAGATTTATAAGTTTCTAAACAAGGGACAGTTTAGGAGTTCACTTACATGCAGATTACACTTTCATTATTTTAGAGTGCAGCAATCTTCAGAAGTCAGACTAAAACCAATCAGAGAAGTTAATGCTGCTACCTCATCTTCTAAAAGAGGAAGGATCAGTCTGGACCCCCAAACCTTGCTGAATTTAGTCCTGAGCCTTTGTGTTAAAAAGAAAAAAAAAGGTGGATTTATGTCTCTTACTAAGGCTTACAAGTTTAAAAACTTATTTCACACTAGCTTACATTTAAAATTGTCATGAGCAAATAAAAAATTGGGAAAGGTACTATGGCTATTGGTTTACATTTTTTTTTTCCTAAGAAAGAGTATAGTTTCCAAACTAGATATTACAGGTATTGTTGAAAGGAATAAATTAGATATTACAGGGTTTGTTGAAAGGAATAAATTAGTACTTGTAGCCTGGTACATCAGTTCAACTCATTATCTGGAAAAGTATTTAAGCCACAAATGAAAATCACTTAAGTAGTTAATGCGACAGTGTTGGAGTTGAGCAACAGCAACGACTGCTGAGAATTAACAGAACAGTGTGATAATATGTTTTGGGACTAATAAAATAAAGCATGACTATTCAGTAGGACTGTGAACACTAGGAAAATGTTTGGTAGGCGGAGAGAATTGGCTCACACATTGCATGTCTGCCTGATGCTCTCCAGCAAAGCAATGTGGTGGAGGTGCCAGAAGGGCTGTTGTTATGAGGTATGGCACAATTCCAGGCTAATATACCTGTTCATCAATTATTCCGCATCAATATGATTCTTTTTACATGACACTGTATTGTGTCATATAAATGTATCTTTACAAAGAAGGGACTAGAACAGAATCTGTGGTGACAAAGGCTTCAACAACTGGAAGGCACCTTCAGTGTCTTGCTATGTTTTATTTTAACAGAAGTCAGCAGCATGTTTCCTGCTGATTTTAGTTGTGCATGGTCAGATTGCTGGTGTGCAGATGATTCACAGAAAAAGTACCAATATTAGTGAAATATGCAGCTACATGGATTATGAAGGTTGTTCCATTCATCACAGTCAATTTTGGTTGATAAACTAAATAAAGCTGAAAAATCTGTAAATGTAAGACCCCTACGTGTAAATATATGAAAAGCAAATTAGGTACTTATCATTCCTGCCTCTGTGAACACTTATAATATACAGAAATACTCCTTCAACAACTATTCTTTTATAACTTAAGCCAGAGAACATACATGAAAAATACAAGTTACAAGCTTGTAGCAGTAAAAATGTAATTTTAGTTTATTTCTTTGCTAAGGTATGGAAGTGTAGATAGCTTATTTTGATACCACAAAATCAATTGAGCCCTTTTTGCTTTGAAAAACTACTAGTTTTTGCTTAGCAAGTACTTGCGAATTTGATTTATTGTGATTTTTTTTTTAATATATATGAAATGGCAAGTTTCCAAGTCTAAAAACTGCCTTTCATTTGTATGGAAAGTAAGAAAAACCTTGAAGTGAAACCAAAATATGGAACTCTTTTTCCATGCTATAACAAAGGCCCTTTTATACACAGATGTCACTCATATATCTTCATTTCCTCTTTTCAAGTTTATTGGGGCTTTTTCCTTCTTAATTTCTAATATAATTTGCTCCCCTTTTTTTTTTTTTTTTAATATAAGCTCTTGGAAATGTAAATTGTCTTTTAAATGATATTCCTTGGATATTTTCATAATTATATTTCTTACAAATATGTTAATGACAGATTCTTCCACTTTGTGCAGTCAGTCATTAAATATATTCATGTATTGCATGATAGGTTTAAGGGAAAGCACAAACAGTTCTATAAAGAATTATAATTTATAGACAAGCATTATAGTCCCATTCACCTTTAATGATAGGAGGTATGCCTATGGAAAATACATGAAAAGACTAGTGATTTGGGCACTCCTCATATAAGGCTTGATGTCTATAGCCAACATAAACCACTATAATAATCTTGAAATTAATGGGATGAGTCTCATTTAAGCAACATTGACTAGTTGATTAACTGTAATGCTTTAGCAATATACTGCCAGAATTGACTTAGTAGGCACAATAAGTGATAAAACTGCAAAATCTGAGAATTACCCCCAGTAGCATAATTTGAACCCAGTGAATAATAGCTTAAATTTATTGGAAAACAGCCCATCAAATATAAGACAGTAAACAAATCACATATTAAGCATAAAAATATATATATCTGCTCATAGCAGATATAGTTTACCTTTTGACACTGTTACCTTTCTCCAATCAGTATAAACTGGATTGGGCACAAGACATACAAACTCAAGGAAAAAAAAAGTGTCCTTTTCAAATGTATATTTTTAGTGAGCTTTCTAAATGTTAAGTTTACCTTATCATCAGTTTTATTCTGCCATCATCTTTCATTGCCAGCTGTGGATATTTCCATTATTCATTGGCTGTCTTTCAAACATTGTTGAGCTATTATCAAGACATAATACATGTGGACATTTGCTGGTTTTATAGTTTTGCAGTAGTCTTGTCTATGTCATGAAAATCCAGTTTCATTACATGATTTCAGAAAAATGTCTAAAATACCTGCATAGATCTTTCTGGTTAAATATTTATATGATGCTTTATAACAAGTAGTCTTTTCAAACCCTGTAATACAATCTGATGGTAAAATTAAATTGTATTTTTAGCTATGTATGAATTCTAAGCTCAAATATATTTGTTTTCAGTTGTACATGTAAGATGATATTAATTGCTATTTTATGAGTTAGCTCTAACTAGCCAGTAACAAAACATGGCTTCCAGTGCAACTAAAATTTACATGTTTCTGTATGAAAGCTGGCTAAAATCAGTAGAATCAAATTTCAAATTCTGATCTGGCCTCAGAATTTTTTTTGGTTTTTTTTTAATATATATATATATATTATATATATATATGTATATATTTTATATATATATATATATTTGGTGGGGGGAAGAAACAAATTACCATATATTACAAATTTTTTCTGATGCAACTAATTTTACACCCTTCTAAAAACTGCATTACAAGGAATCATATATATTGATGAACCACATTCATTGGCTTTTCCAAATCTTGCAGCCCCATGTTCTTTTCACAGAATATTGACTTTTTTTTTTTAAAATTAATAACCAGAATTCATACAGGCGTGTAAGTTACAAGTGATTTTTCTTTCCTTTACTGAAAGCAGACAAAGTTCAACATTATATACATATTGTTTGCTGACCTCTTTCTATACATTAGTTTTTATTTTCAATAACAAGCAGATACAAAGGTGCAAGGAGGAATAACAAGCATATACAAGGTGTAGAGTGATACAGAAAAGAAAGACCTCAGAGACTACAAAAGAGGGCAGCAGGGTGTCCACTCAAAGTGTATGGCATAGATAGGGAAGTACCTTACAGGTAATTATGGGAAGTAGATTCCCACGAGGGTTCCCTGATAAGGTTCTCTTGCAGAAAAAACATTATGAGGAAGCTCTGCTATCTTTTTTTTGGGAAATAAAAAACATCTGGGCACCTCTCAGAAGTGCCTGTACACTGCAAGGAGTTACACATACAGGGAAATTAGAGGGCTTATTTTTTTTTGTATGGTTTGTTTTTAATTTGTGGAAGTTTTTTTAATGTTTAGGAACTAGACTACCTTTTATTGGTTAAATCGATATTTTTTCTTCTTTTGTTGTGATCTCTAGGTAGTCTTTGGGGTTTTTTAGGTTTTGTTTTTTCTATTTTTTAAACTAACTGCAACTTTGACAAAGGTAAAGACCGACCAGTGAGACAACTATAGTAATGACTAAATCAAATCTGGTATGTTTTTACTATCTGATTTTCAGAGACCAAGTCCTTAGGATACAGAAGAAGGGATAATACAAATATAACACAAAGGGAGAAGGAAAATGTTTCCTTATTACTGCATTCAGTCAAACAACCCATGACCGTATAAAAGTTCTATTTTCCTTTTCTGATTGAAGATGTTCATCTTAGCCTAGTATTAACCTTAGCTTAAGTTAATAGCTATCAACCTGTAATTTGTTCAGATGCACATCAGGTGCAATTCATCCCACCTAAACATAGAAAACTAAACTGAAAATCTCTTGGAAGACCCCTTGTATTACAAATGGGCTCAAATGTTTTAAGACCCGAGTAATCTCACTGATTTGGGGACATCGAATTTAGGATGAAATTAATTTCATCCTAAAAGTGCCTATTAAGTTGTTTTGACTACTACTGTTAATTTTCTCTGTTAGCTAAAAATGTACTGACCATAAGTAACTGGTAGGGAGACAACTACAACATAAACTTTGAGAGTTAAAAAGTTGTATTCCAGTCCCACTTTCAGCTGGATTGACCTTGCCCATTCAGCCAAGAATGAAATTAGGGTGCTAATTTTTTGGAGCTGAGTCAAGAAATACAGGTGGCTCTCTATGCCCCAAATTAAATGTTTCAGCTTGTACACGACTTTTCAAATGTGTGTATGTTTTTCCAGGGAACTTGGAGAAGAATAAGGCTTAAATGTTGTTTTTTCAACCAGTCGGATTTCCTGTTTAACCCTGAGATTTTCTTGCTTAGATTGCCAATTTTTGATTGTTTCTATCAAGATGCAATGCTCCCTTTGATTCTTAGTTTTACCTGACATATTCTAAAGGAAAGGGAGGAGCCTCACAAAGGGTTCTGCATTCAAATGCAGAACAGAGTTTTCTTTGAGTGACTATTATTTTATCTAAAGACAAGTTTAAATCTGAGCAGTGCAAGTTCTGTCTTTTTGGGTACATAATTCCTGAGAAACCTAGCTGGGATCTACGGAGGAAAATACAGTATAGGTCAAACTTCAAAGCAGAATTGATAGACCGAACCAACCAAGTAGCCTGACTGGATTTCTGCACTCCTTTTTTGGAGGAAAAAAAAATCTTTTAGATACCACAAAGAATGTTTTAAAACTGAGACAGATGTATATGAGATTGGCAGCAAGCCCGAAAAAAATGTTACAAATAAATTTCAAGACAGAAGGATGCATTCTATATGTCAAAAAGCAAATTGCATGATTCTGATACAAAGGAAGTTCATGAGTTTTTCTTATTTAACTATGATAAGAGCAAGCCACTGCTTTGAGAATGACTGAGGCTGGTTTGCAAAGAGGTGAAACATTGAAAGACTACAAATAATCTTTTTAACTGCAGAGAACCATCAAGCCAGACTGTCTGTGATTTCAGGAGGAAAAATTAATTATTTCTTAAAAATTGATCCAAAATGTTCTTTCTTGGCAACTTTGCAAGAGTAGTTCATGACCCAGTAACCAGAAGGGTTAAGCGCTTCCATCCCTCCAGTGTCAGTGTGCCTGTATGACAGCCCGTTCACTTGTGATTTGTTCAGTGTGAAGGGGTAAGCGCTCAGCACTTTGATCCACCATGCTGTTATAATGAACCAATTTGACATTGGCTGAACTCCAGGCGGCACGTTCATTTCAACAGGCATTGCTGTTCTTCAAAGGCTCTGGGAACATTAGCTTTAACCTTTGTAAGTCCTGCACTGATGTTTGCCTCCATTTAATACATCCCTCCTTTAAGGCTATCTTCATTCTATATTAATTTGTTAGCTTGTTTTATCAGTAGTTAAGATCTTAGAATGAACAGCTTCCTAATGAAATATTTTGCACTTTGGTGTGGGATGTTTGGTCTCAAAAGTCATTGTAAACTAGCAGTATCTTGTACTTGGTATAAATGGCAAGGTTTAGGCAGTGGGGAGGGTGCTGCAGGAGCAACCTTTATGAAACAAGATCAGCAGCTGCCTTGTGATAGACACAGCCAGTTTCAGACAGTTCCAACCAGCTCCGCAACAGACCCACCACTGGCCGTAGCTGAGCCTGTCAGTAAAGCTGGTGGCAGAAAGTTAAGAAAGGGCAAAATCCTGAGAATGAAAAAGGAACAAAAAGGCCAAAGCAGTGGGTGATGCTCCATGGCAGAGCAGGTAAGACCCAGAAAGAGCCTGTGACCCGTGGATAACCCACACCAGAGCAGGTACTTCTCCAGAAGGACTGCAGCCCATGGAGGACTCATACTAGTGCGCAGGAAACAAGTAAGAAGGAAGGAGCAGCAGAAGACAAAAGAATGAGAACAAAGCATGACAGAAAGAAACTGTTGTATCCTGACCCCAGCATCCTGCACCATTCATCACTTCACCAAAGGGACTGAGAAAGCCTGTGTGATAACAAGGAGAGTGGATAGCAGGAAGGGTGGATGCAAAGCATAAGGAGTGAAGCTAAGCTTGTGAAGGAGGAAAGGAGGTGTTTTGACTAAATTTTTGTTTACCCATTTTTCCTGAATGGGGAGAAGAAGGTGTTTCCTGCTTTTTTACTTTTTTTTTTTTTTAATTAATTTGGCAAAAATTTAATTCCCCCAAGTTGAGTCTGTTGTACCGGTGACATACCCAAATCATGATCTGTGTGGCAAGTGGTCTAGAACTTGATCTTGTTTTTTCCTACACAAATCAAAATAACTATCCCCAGCTATACAGA
>VZTE01000894.1:297332-315111 GCA_013397775.1 Eulacestoma nigropectus | reverse complement strand
AAATGTTGTATTCCAGTACGATGGCTACCGTTGTTAGCAGTGTTATCACACATATCAGAGTAGGTATTTTCCTGAGTGTGTTAGTCTGTAAAAAAACATTACTGATCTAAATAGAAATACCCTGTACTGATTTTTTTTTTCTGGATTTTTTTTTTTTTTTTTAGTGAAGAAAATAATGAAACATTCAAAAGCTTTCTGGAAAAAAGAAGTCAGACATTAAATTAATTGCGATGTTTAAGGCAATAAAACTTACTTGGTAAATATTTCAATTGTTAATCCACTGTCTCTATCTTTAATACTTTTTGAAAATGGAAGTTATGTCAAACTGATACGTAAAGAATCAATTCTAATTTAATTTCTGTCTTTTGAATGTGTATCGAGAAGTCTGTAACTTATCCTGTAGCTACAGGAAACTTTTGTATGTAGACAAAAATATAAATTTTCTTCCTTTCTTTTTCTTTCTTTCTTTCTTTCTTCCATTCTTTCTTTCTTTATTTTTCTTTCTTTCTTTCTTTTTCTCTCTTTCTCTCTTTCTCCTTTTCTTTTCCTTCTCTTCTCTTCTCTTCTCTTCTCTTCTCTTCTCTTCTCTTCTCTTCTCTTCTCTTCTCTTCTTTTTGTTTTGTTTCTTTTTTTTTTCCAAATGGTTGTCCATAAAAGATAACAACACTATTTCTCTGGATAATTTCCATAAAGGAAAGAAAATAGTGTGTATATCAGCATTCAGTGCATGACAAACATGTATTACATCTCCT
Organism: Eulacestoma nigropectus; assembly: GCA_013397775.1. NCBI lineage: Eukaryota > Metazoa > Chordata > Aves > Passeriformes > Eulacestoma > Eulacestoma nigropectus. The sequence goes on along the minus strand of VZTE01000894.1, from coordinate 314,359 downwards.
CAGATTCTCTCACAACCCCTACCACTCCCGCCAGCTAATTTTCTCAAGAGAGATATTGGCCAAATGTCAGCCCATAACATACCAAGAAGCTTGTGCAGGACTGGAAAATCTGTGGATACATTTTGAGGAGTTTGTGATGTACACACCACTTCTCTTTAGTGAGAAGACAGCTTTTAGCTGCCTATATGGACATAATTAATTGTGATCTAACGCCAATATAGGTGTCGTAGGGTGTTCAACATATTACATGGCTGAAAACAATAAGGGACTTCCGACATGTGGGAGGGCAACAGCATTTAGAGGCAGCAGCTGGTACCCAGGTAGCTAAAAGAGTCACCTGTGTTCAGGCAACTGAATCAACTGCTCTCTCCTCTGTATGTAAATTACATACTAGCCCGGGGAGAGGAACTTAACCAGCACAGTGTTGTAATACCAATGTGCCACAATATAATGACAAGTGAACTCCTAATCACAGCTGCATAGGAAATAGTTCTCTGCCCACTGAGAGGCACTGAAACAAGAAAAAAATGATTGTGAGAACAAGAAATAATTTTTGCCCTGAGATGAAAAGTTAAAACAAAAAATTAAATTAAGGAAAAAACCCTGAAAATACAAATAAAAGCTTGTGTCTGAATCTTGAAATAATCTGGTTTCAAGGGTTTTTCTCTTTTATGTCTCCTATGAAAAAGACAAAACAAAACATGAAAACAATTATAATTTTGAAGGTCAAAATGAAATGGGAAAACTTTGAACCTGAAGAGACATATAATTTTTCACTGCTCCTGAGGTCTGTAATAAGGGATATTCTCTAAGGATTATAGATCGCCATCAAAGTTTTGATTTAAATTACAGATTAATTGCTGAAGTGGAACACACTGATATTGTGTTCAGAATGAAGATTGGATCCCGTACTTGAGCAATCTACAGAACATGAATGATAAAATTAAACTGGAATATACACCCACCTATTCTACTCTTCAGTTCATGGGAAAAACTAGAGCCATTCTGAAGAAAATCTCCTGAAACAAATACAATATGGATGCTGAGAGCTCAACATCACATGCTTCTGCTATACAGAAAGGTTCAAATAATTGCTGATGTAAATGTAACCATGGGAAAGGTGGACTGTATTTCTGTTTCTCCCTGTGTCCTTTTCAGTTAGGTGCATTCCTCCCTGGTTTGAATGAAAAGCAAAATACCAAGATAATTATGAAGAGGCAGCCTCAAACTTCAGAGGTTTCTGCTGTTCCTATTTCCTAAATCTTCCTGAAGGGATGTGTGTTCGTGTGTGTGCGTGCATTCACTTAAAAAAAAAGAAGTGTTATTAATAAAATCCTTCAAATTTTTCATTTCCTGAGTTGATGATGTTTTTTACTGAGTTTATGTTAGATGAGAGAGCTAGTTCAAAGATTAAAAGGCCTAGGGCCAAGCTTGCCATTATCACTCTGCCTGTGGACCACCTCTCCCTTTGGAATGAGTCATCAATGACAATTACATTGTCACAGATCACAAGCTAATAATATGCTGACACTTTCTTGAATGCCTCAGCACCATCATATTTGGGTTCCACAGCTCCTTATGTTTCCTTTTGGGAGAGTCTAGGTCATAGCATCACTATTTTGTTGAAAAGCAGTGTTTGGTCAGTAGCCCTTTAAAACCTATAGTTCCTAGGTTTACTCTAATCTCCTTTGCATTCCTGAGTTTAGGTTGGTCTCTGTGGCTCTGCAGACATCAGTTTTTTGGGGAGGAGCCAGTCATTGCAAAGCACAAATGCCTTTATTTAAAACTTAAGTATGACAGAAGGAAGCATATTTTAAAAATTAAACAGTATAAATTCATTACTACTACTTAATATCCATCTAACAGAGACATTAGCAGAATCTTAAAGTATGTGACTTGAACCAGATTAGGACAGTATGTCTGTACATTCCTGTTTCTGACATATTTTGCTGTCAGGCTTCCAAAGACAGCAAAGCTGTACCCTTCAAGAAGTGAAAAAAAATAAAAAAAATTAAAAAGCTCTGAATTTATACAAAGGATATTGTAAATAGGCTTGCGATTTTTGTTCCTGAACCACAGGAATACTGTAGTATTTGGCAATCATTAGAAATCCTCTAGAAAAGACAAATCATATACAAATATTGAAATTTCTACTGTCAGATGCCCTGTACTGTGCACTTACAGTCTTAAACTTGAAATATCTATTGTGGATCCCTGAATCAACAATGCAGGTTGTTTCACAGTGCAATTCACGCCACCTAAAAAGAGTCTGCATCTCTTTATTGACTAAACAAAAGTTTAGAAACTTAACTCAGAGTCTTAATATAAGACATTGCAAATACTTCCTGCCCCCTCTGTCAATATCACTTATTTGAAATATAAATCTGAAAGTTGTCATGTTTCTAAAGGAGCAAATTTGTGCCATGTGATGTCATGAGGAGCTTTTTAATGTCACACAGCATTATCTATAGCAAGGTCTTCTATAGAAAATTTCTCTCATACTTTGCTCAACTTTTCCCCCTTTAAATGAAAGGAAAATAGATTGTTTAATGAAGAAGAAAAAAAGAAAGAGCACAATGAAACTGTTTATTATTGATCCTGTCAATGATCAGTGAAGACGTGATGTTACCCCAAATGTAATTGTCAAACAGAAATGGAGAAAGGAGTAACAGTTACAAAGGTGATATGAATTTATCCATGAGATCCCAAAATAATGACGTCCACGGAAAATGTTGTGCCCCATAACATCTCCTTACTTCTTTCTTTCAAGGAATAGAGGACCTTTGGAAGTATGAATCAGAGAAACAATAAGGTTGGAAAAGACCTCCAAAATCAACAAGTCCAACCTTTGACCAAACACCATCATGTCAACTAAACCACAGCACTAACTGCCAGTCAATTTTGGAATGCTCCCAGAGATGGTGACTCCATCAACTCCCTCATCCAGGTCTTCAATAAAAATGTTAAACAGGACTGGGCCCAGCACTGAGCCCTGGGGAACACCAGTAGTGACCAGCTGCCAACTGGACACAGCACCATTCACTACCATTCTCTGGGCACAGCCATTCAGCCAGTTTTTAACCCAGAGAAGAGTGCACCTGTCCAAGCCCTGGTTTGCTGGCATCTTCAGGAGAATGCTTTGGGAGAGAGTGTTTTACTGAAGTCCAGGTGGACTACATCACAGCCCTCCCTCATCCACTAGGCAGGGCACTTGGTCATAAAAAGAGATCAGGTTGGTCAAGGAGGACATGCCTTTCCTAAACCCGTGCTGGCTGGACCTGATCCCCTGGTTGTCCTGTATGTGCTGTGTGCACATACATAATCTGCATCATAACCTTCCCCAGCAGCAAGGTCAGGCTGACAGGCCTGTGGTTTGCCAGACCCTCCTTCCAACCCTTTTGGTAGATGGGTGTCACGATGGTCAACCTGCGGTCATCTGGGACCTCCCCAGGTAACCAGGACTGATGATAAATGATGGAGAGGCTTGGTAAGCTCTTCTATTAGCTCCTTCAGTACTTTTGGATGAATCCCATCCAGGCCCCATAGACTTGTGAGTGTGTAAGTACAGATCCGATCACTAACTACTTCCTCCTGGATTGCAGGGAGCTTATTCCGCTTCCCATCTTTGTCTACCAGCTCAGGGGGCTGGTTGCCCTGAAGTTATTTGGTCTTTCTGTTAAAGACTGAGGCAAAGAAGGCATTAAGTATCTCAGTCTTTTCCTCATCCTTGGTGACGATGTTTCCCCCTTCCTCACATCCAATAAAGGATGGAGATTTTCCTTGGCCCTCCTTTAGTTGTTAATGTATTTATAAAAACACTTCACAGCAGTGTCCAGGATGAGTTCTATCTGAGCTTTCATCTTTCTAATTTTTTCTATGACTTAATGACATTCTTGTACCCTTCCTGAGTTGCCTGCCTCTTCTTCCAAAGGTCAAAAACTCTCTCTTTTTTCCCTGAGTTCAAGCAAAAGCTCCCTGTTTAGCCAGGCCAGTCTTCTTTCCTGCCAGCTCACCTTTTGGCACATGGGGACAGCCTGCTCCTGTGACTTAAAGATTTCATTCTTAAAGTATGTCTAGCATTCCTCGACTCCTTTGTTATTAAGGACTCTTTCCCAGGGGACTCTCTGCATCAATGTCCTGGCCAAATGAACATATTTTGCGTGGCCAAAATCCACCCTTCAGAAGTCCGAGCTAGAGGTTTTGTTGACCCCCTTCGAGCTAGAGGTTTTGTTGACCCCCTTCCTTACTTCACCAATCATTTCAAGGTCACTGTGTCTGCAGTGGCCTCTGACCACCATATCTCCCACCGGTGGCCCTTCTCTATTTGTAAACAGCAGGTCTCACAGGGTACCACTCCTGGTAGGCTCACTTACCAGCTGTGTCAGGTAGTTCTCTTCCACACTCTGAAGGGACACTGCCTCTTCTCCACTGTGCTGAGTTTCCAGCAGACATCAGTCAAGTCTTCCATAGGAACAAGGACTAGAGACTGTGAAACATCAGGCAGATGCTTATAGAATACTCCATCCACCTTCTGTGTCACAACGCACCTTCTAGCAATGGCTTTTGACTGTGTGGAAACTGTTGCCTGGAGGGGTGGCTGTGCTCTCCTACACAAACTGCTGCACAAAGTGCCACACAAAAAAACGTGGCATGTCCTTCTGCACATCCTGTTTCCCTGTGGTTGCTCATGAGAACTGCCAGGTCCTGAGAGGTCTCTGCTCTTTTTTGGGGGTTCCCTGACTCCCAGGAACCCCCTCCTTCTCTCCTTCAAGTGTTTTGCCACAGAGCTTGCGATAGTTGCCGCTGCTGTCGCTGCATACCTTGCTGACCAAATTCTTGTAATGACCAATATCTTCGAGAATTTGTGCAGGTTGATTTATTTGATGAAATCCGTTTAGACGTGCCAAGGATTATTATTGTTATTACTGCAATAGAAAACGAAATATTTGCTCTTAGAAAGGGTAACATAAAATACTCCTGTTTATCCTGAAAAGTGTTGGGGAGTTTTCTGCTTGGTTGGTTGGTTAGTTTGGTTTCTTTTTTTCAGATTTCCTTAGAGTTTAATCCCATTAGTTCTACATTAGAATTTAGTGGGGTTTGCAGCACTAAAGTTGTATTACTTTGTATTCGCCAATATTACATATAATTCCCTTTGTGACAACCTATTTACAAACCAAATCTAACTCCCTTTTAAGTTTAGCTGTCTCCATGGCCTTCATTCGTCATCTTTCATTTTTTTGTCGTCAGAAAATGCTACTGTACTGCAGTTGTTCTTTGTGTTTGTAGATCATCTTTTTAAATTAAAGCACATAACATGCAGCACTAGCCCCTCTGGACCTGAAAAAACACTTTCTCTGGTTTGACATAGCTTCTTTCACAGGAACTATCTATAGTCATTGCTTTGCTATTTTTCAACCTGTTCTGTATCTCTGCCCATGTCCTGCCCTCAATCCTTACATCATCCTGGAGCTTAAGCAGGAATATGTCATATGGAATGTTATAAAAGGCTTTCTGAATAACCACATATGTTATCTTCTGGGCCCTTAGCAGCCCTGTCAGTACCCTTTGTGTAAATTCTTCTCCCCAAAAATGCAACCAACAAAAACACTCAGAAAATTATTAAGGGCATAATTAATAGCTCTTTATTTACAGACAAGTGATTAAATAGGACACACACTCTGCCAGAAAAGTACCTTGAAAACACTCCACTATGCATTTACCCTGACTCTCCCCACTAATAACAGTGATGAGAGTTATAATAATAACAACAATAATAATAGTTCAGTAATTCTTATCTACTGCCTTACAGTGTCTAAGCTGCTTGATAACTCCAGAAAAGCCCTATTTGCAAAGGTAGTCAAATTAAATACATATAAATGTATTGAAATGTTTAATTGGCTGGTAACTCAGTAACTGTCTGTAAAACACGGCTGCTTCTTAATCAGAAGACAAAAATGAGCTGTCATATATTGTTATCCACTTGCTGCTTCAAAACCAGAGCTCTGAGGCAAAGAGGGTGCCTTTCTTTTATTACTATGCCCCAACTCGGAAGAGCAAAAAAGAGAGACAGAGCAGATAATGGACCCCATTCATGAATGCAAAAGGCTATTTCTGAGCAGTTATTGCATTGTTTATGCCAGCAAAAATTGCATAACTCTCATTCTCTACCCAAATTACATGTTTTCTATGCTTCATTGGACTTTTTGCATAGAACATAAATGAAGCTTTTGCAATAGGTGGTACAAAGACTGCTATTGGAGCCAGTCTAAGCCTCATTATTAAGGCTGGATGAAGCATTTGGCTTTCTTCAGGTTTGCTGCAAAGTCAACAGTGTCCAAAATTCCCTTTATGTTTTTATCTTTTTATTTCCTTCCCGCTCCCAGTTTCTTGAGTTTTTTAATGAAATGAAAATGGAGATGTTCCAACCAAAGTTGTGCTAATTGCCTCAAGACACAGATCAGAGCTTAATATGATCCAGTAAATGTTGCCAGCCTGGGACAGGCAAAAGGCTTCATGTGTTGACTGAACAGCAGGACTGCCAGGCCAAGGAAAAGGTCAGGCAGTTGCACAGAGCCAAAACACAGCACAACGAAAATTTCCAACTGTATTGCTGCTGTGAACATGGAGAGGTCATGTGAAAGGAACTTCCATTCCTCAATCCAAGAGCTGCTAGAGTGGAATCCATTCACCTCCATATGATGCTTATAGATTAACTTTTCAAAAGCAGCTTTTCGTGGGTTTTTTTGGTGTCTGATTTGAGCCTGAAGTTCAGGCTGGCTACCTTGTAGTTCCACAACTGAATTTGAAAATAGCAGTGAGTTCTGCTCTTGGAAATCATGTTCAATGTGTGTACTCGGCTCAGCTGAGGCTGTAAATTTTGGGCCCCTCACTACAAGAAAGACACTGAGGTGCTGGAGCGTGTCCAGAGAAGGACAATAAAGCTGATGAAGGGTCTGGAGCGCAAGGCTTATGAGGTGCGGCTGAGGGAGCTGGGAATGTTCAGTCTGGAGAACAGGAGATTCAGGGTGGACTTTATGACTCTCCACAACTGCTTGAAAGCAGGTTGTAGTGAGGTAGGGATTGGCGTCTTCTTCCAAATAGCAAGCAACAGAAAATGGTGTCAGGTTTGGTGAGGGGCAGTTTAGAGTTGATATTGAGAGAAATTTCTTCAACAAAAGAGTGTCAAGTACTGGAACAAGCTGCCCACGGAAGTGGTTAAGTCACCATCTCTGGAATTATTTAAAAGGTGTATATGGATCTGAGTGACACCATTTAGTGGTGAATTTGCCAGTGTTCAGTCAATGGTTGGACGTGATGATCTTAAAAGGTCTTTCCCAACCTCAATGAATCTATGATTATATGGAAGCATATATATTTTGCACACTTTACTATGGCAGTAGAGCTGGATTTAGCCTGACTGCTGCTTCTGTTAAAACAGGGATTTACAACACTATTGCTACCTCTTAATATCATTACTGCGTAGAAGTAATATTTATGTATAGAGAATCTTCTACATAAGGAAACATTTCTACCTGTGAGATTGCCCATATACATAAACAGATTAAATTCGCTGTATTCAGTTGTCTGCTTCTCTTGCAAGCAGACTAAAAAACATTTATGCCAAACCTTTTTTCCAACATTTGATTCAGAGTGGATGCATATTTGTCAGTTTGATGAGCCTCTCTCCTTTCCCTTGTTGATAGTCAGGCGTGAAAATATTGCTGTTAGGTCCCATGGCTCTTTTTACAATTATTCCCTGAATACCTAATATTTAAAAACTCTAACAACTGAAGCAGTCTGTCAACAAGGAGATTTACCAAAGTAGCACCAGGAGTCAAGATGGATGCCATAAATTGTGTCTATCACATCTAAATCCTTATTTTCACCTAGTAATCAGAGACAGTACTGCCCAACCAAGAGAAATACTTTAATTCTGTCTGAAGTCAAAAAGCATGTCTTCACGCTACGTCTAGTATTCATCTGTATTCTGAAGCACAGAAATTACCCATTAAAGTTATTTTTATGATTAGCTTTTTCTTGCTTGGGTGGGGTGTGTGCTATCTTATTAGCTACTGTGAATCAGCCTCAGCCCCTTTGGTGCCTTCTCCAGAAATATTACTTTGGAATCACTACATTTCACTCGCTGATGAGGTAAAAAGAACCTAATTATTCTGACAATTTTATCTAAGGCTTGCAGATTTTATGTACTGAGTGTATAAAAAATAACTTCTTGATGAATAATCCTCCGGGAGTACATTTTTGTAACCATCATCTGAAATGGTCCTTTTTACACACAGATAGGCAATTCTTCCTCTGGATGATAAATAAATTTGCTTTACTTCAGGGATCACTGTCCCAATATACACACATATAGATAAATATATATATATATATATAATTTTTAACTGACCTACAGCAACTTCTCTACAGAACTGTGAATGACACTGAGACAACTACCAAAGATTTTCTAATTTTCTCACATTAGCCACGTGATTTCTGTCATATGATTTTCTGTCCTTTAGCTGAATTTATGAGTAGCTTTTACTGTTGACATGTAACAACCAAGAACTATAGCAATATAAAAGTCAGATATGGCCTATAAGTATAAAATATCCATTCCAAAAATGCATAAAAAGAAAAATGACTTTAACGATGATGAGTTTACAAAGTCCAACTTATAAAGGGTGAAAGTGCTAGTGAATATGATTGGTCTCAATGACCTTAAAAGTCTTCTCCAACCTAATGATTCTATGATACTACTGTTAAAATTTTGCTGAATCTGGTAGCACGACTGGGGGAAAGGTGCTACAGCTCTCTGTTCCTGAGCACAGCCAGTGGCAAGGCTGAGCATGCATTCCCCGAAGGCACACAAAGAAGCATTTGCAATACACACTGAAAACCATATAGAACAGGACAGACAGAAAGATGCAAAGATAGCATAAGCATTTGCCTAGTTTTGTCCCCCTTTCTGCCAGTTCAGGGTAGAAGTCTGTAAGCTGAAAATAGTGTGCAGATATACAAAGCTGATCTTCCCAGCAGCATGGACTTATGCACGAAGGCCAGGAACTGGCCCTAGAACCTTGTTTCCCCAATTTGCTGGCACTCCCAAAGCCAGTGATGTGCTTTCAATTCGTCACAGGTCAGAACCCCTCACGCATGCATTTGTGTGCACACACATTTTTGTGCACATGTGCACACACATTCATGAGCCCAGACACACTGTTGATCCAGTCCCTCCAGTAAATCACCTTAAATACTCAAGCTGCACAGCAGATCCTTGGGACTCTCTTATCTCCAATATAGCCATATACATGCAAACATGTCACTAAGTCAAGCCTTAGGACTCGTGGTCACTCTAGTAGAAGATTTGAACACCTCTGGTCTCTCCAGTTGTCAATTTTCAGACTTTCTGGTCTCTCCAGCATCTGGCTTATGCTTCTGTCTGCTTTGATACCTGGCTGCCAAGCCCCTTATCCTACTCATGGGATACTCTGCTGTGGTATTTGCAAGCAATCACACTGACACATATAGTCACACAATATGCAGGCACCCCAGGTGCTGACACTTAGACATACAGTCCCTTATGATTCATGGTCCCACACCAGTTGCTGGCATTCGGATATCCATACACACACATGCACACAAAATAAGGGAGTCCTCACCCAGGAAAATAATTAGACATGCAATTTGGTAAGAAGACAGGACAGACTACACTGATCACTCCCAGGCCATGGCCAGACAACATGACAATCTGTCTCTTATTGCACCTTTGGGTCTTCCCCTAAACATTCTGCAATTCTATAATCCCAAGGCAATCTTCCTCAGCATCCCATAATAAGTCCCATATCCCTAGGCAGTGACACTCTGCTGTGAGGTAAGGCAAAGAGCATTTCCATTGACAGATCTTGATGTGGCTCACCTGGTGCCCATAGGGCTGATGCTCTCTCATGGCAGCTCTGGGAGAAGTGGGGTTAGGGCTTCTTTCTCTGATCAGCTTATTGGGGTTCTGCTGCCGGATATTGCTTCTCTGTGTTCCTATGTTTTTGCAGTTATGATCCTCTAACCAAGTAACTGAAAATGTAGAGATAACCATTCTTCTTTCAAAGGATTGAAAAAAAGGATAGAATCTGGTTTAAATGTAAGAGGTTTTAGTTCTTTGAATTCACAAGGCCCCTGTGGAGGGGATCCACATAGTTGATAGTCTTAAACTTCTTCACTTTCCCATATGCTAAGTGGAGAGCTGTAGATTCCCCCAAAGGATGAAGATAAAGTAACTGAGACCCCCTACTTGGAATTATTCTCTGAAGATTAGTCTCCAAGTCTAAATTAGACTCTTCCCTGATCTTTACTGTCTCCACACTATCCTCTATATTTTCTTGTTACCTCCTGCCTAGTTAGTTGCATGTCCTTTATTAATAACAGAGTCTGTTCAAGTGTGAAACACAGGACAGCGTTGCACTTCTATTCCACTTGATTGCTATTCAACTCATGGCTTCTTTCTGGTCCCTTCTCTCTGGGCCAGTTCAGGAAAATAATGCTTTAGAAGAACGTAGCCCCAAACAGATGTTGCCAGTGGTCTTACTACGAGGGCTTATTGCTTGAGTTTCTTTTATTTTTCAGGACAGATTACAGCTAGTGAACAAGAGGCATGTGACTACGTCACGATGGGTAGTATCTGTTTCTTCCTAATATATATGATTTGGAGGTTTAAGAAAATGTATTACTAGATTGTGTGAAAATCTCTAACAATGAAACTGCTCCTTCCCTTTAGGACTGCTGAGAATGCTTGGAAGAGAAAAGCTTCAATGACAGTAGGAGGGTTTTGTGAGGGAAAAATGAGAAGCAAGTCTAGAGCACAGCAGTGAGACTCAAACAGCACTGAAAGGGGCTGGAAGCTGACAGAGAAGTCTCTGCTGTAACAGGAAGTTCTTCTAAGACTGGAAAGACCTGTACTGAGCTTGCTGCATCTCCTGAATTAGTAAGATCAGGTGAAACAAGACTGAAAACAGGGAACCATCTTCTAAGAATGCATGTGACTCGAGAGGAGGTGTCATAAACATTTATTGTTTCTCTGCTGTCATTCTGTATTTGAAAGGTAACTGTTATGATTCATATTCTAATACAAAATCTGCTTTATATTGTGAAAATCTTCTCAATCTTTTTTGTTTCTCCTTTTTAGGAAAATGTTCTATAATGAAAATGCATGAGCAATTCCATACATTGTTTCAAACATAGAGTACAAGACTGAATTCCTTGCCAAGGACCAAGGTGAGGATGTGCAAAAAACATCAACATGGGTATCCATGTGACGGTTAAATAGAGAACAGAGCAAAGCTGCAAAAGAAAGGAACATAAATTAAACATTAAGCAACTATAAAATCATCAGAGATAAAGAGGACACAATGGGAAGCTGAACTGACCAGATGGTCTGAAGATCAAATATGCTTTTAGAGTTTTGTTTTCATCTTTAATATTCATGGAAGCAGGGAAAAGGAGATATACCCTGTGTGCACTCTGAAGAAATCACTAACAGTAGAAAATTTCACTGTGAGGTGGTTTTTTATGCTGAAGATGATAAAACAAAATTCACAAAACTTGAACTCTATTTTAATGGTATTATATTTTTTGGGTTTTTTAAAATTACTATTAGAAACTGTTTAAACAGTGTTTTAATAGCTATATGTTTTACTTTAGTTTATATGCACTCTATAAAGCCATATTCCCTTTTGAATTCAAAAAGTATTCACAAAGATGGTTGATAGGCTATTTTGCATTTAATATGACGTATCTACTTAATAATAAAGACATGAAGTTATATTTGTGCAAATGTCTACAAATTGAAAATAATGCTCCATTTATTTGTACTCCTCACATATTTTATTACAATTTATGAATAAAGGGTGTTAAAGCAGAAATGGTGGAGCGAGAGAACAACAGGAATAAATGGAAATAGATCCTGATTTGACTTACTGACACCAGAAATAGTATTAAGTTCACTTCAACATTAATTTAAATACAACTAAATAAATGTGGGTTAAAAAAAGACAAAAAAAGGAAATATTAAAAAAAATCTTGACATCATCATCTTGCTGTGTTCAAACCATTACTATTAATAAGAAGTAGTAGAGGAAATGAGTGAAGTTTTCTCCTCATTATGTACACGTGAACTAGATGTCTGTGCTCCTATTATAATTAATAGAGACTTAGGGCAGGATTCAGCTGCATAAACATGGGTATATTCTGCCACCTCAGATGCCAATACACCTAAATGGAGTTGGCAGGTTAGAGACAGAACTTATGGAAGATATGCAGCCTTTTGGAGATCAGCTGCTAGAGTTTGGGCATGATGCCTTGTCTGTCTTACGTTTTGGTACCTGAAGCCTGCCAAAATGACTGCTGTAGTTACAGCTGCAGAGATATGCAGCAAATTCTGATCCCAGAAACTGGTATGCTGCTTGCCAAAAACCAGGAATCTGTTGTGATTTGAGGTATTTTAGTGTATTAAAAACATCTGGGTTAACATCCAAGTCATAGGACCTACAGGAGACCTATTCCCTGGGCAAGTGACAGATAGAGGCCAGGCAAGCATCTCAAATAGCTAAATATATTTAGAAAAGCTTAGTAAGGCCAACATCTCTCTTTTTATTTTTTTTTTTTTTTTGCATCATTTTTAAGAAATACCCAGTGAAAAGTAACTGAAATGTATGTAAGGATAATGGTATTCATATAATGGTGTGCATGTACATGTGCATGTGTGCAATATGGATGTGCCTATTGTGTATGCATTTATGTTTTATCATGATTTTTTCTCAGCAGATAATTATTTTACTGCAACCTTCATTCTTGCTGTTTCTGGGTTACTTCCTTTACTGACCACTCACAGAGAAATTAATCTCTCTATTATCAGTGTGGGTATAAGGTGTTCTGCCAATCTGATGCACTGAGCTGTGATACCCTGAAGTCAGGGTATTTCTGTGTCCTTTTCTTGGTAGGCCTACAACCCAGGTTTAATGGCACCTTTCCTCTCTGTTTCTACTAGGTTTATGAATTTTCTACCAGGTAAATTAAATTTATTTCATTTGCAAAATGTATTAGCATCTTGATCCAAGAAACTCAGGGTTCTGTAATTACTTGGGAAAAATTAATAGGACATGAACATTTGTAAATGAGATTCAGAATCGCTAAATTCCAAGTTCAGACTTGTGGCAATTTGGGATCTTTCTTTCAAATAAAGATTAAGTTGTCTGGTCCCTGGGCTCTGGATTATTGCCGTAGAAGCCTAAAATTGATTTATACTGCCATTCTGGATCACAGAGTTTCTTCTATCCTAAACAGAAGCGCTCAGATGTCTTTATACCAATCTTTAGCTAAGAAGTTAGATGCATGTTTTATCTAAACTCCATTGTGATTCAAATACAGACTGAAGAAGCACGCGAATTGTAACTCCCTGGTGAGAACCCCGCTACTGACAACTTTTGAATCACTTTTGTGAACATATTCCTTCATTTCATCTGTTTCAATGTGACAAGTCTGAACCTAAAAATAGCCTGAATTATTTCAATGCTCAAATGAAGTTTTAATAAATCCTACAAAGATCCTATAAAAATCTGATCTCACTTCTCCCTCTCATATTTGATAGAGTCTTCAGAGTACAAGTGTCCTCCTTGTCCTCATTGAAGACAGTTAGGTAGGAAAACCTTTGGACTTTGTTGCCTTTTCTTTTCCTTTTTCTTTTTACTTATCCTCACCCATCTCACATTTTCAGAGTTGTGAGTTTTAAGGGCAACAATCTTTTCTATATTTATATTTTAAAGGCAAGTCAGGATACTCAGTACCAGAAGCAACTCACAAAAGTGGAGCTAATTTGCACTTGTCCAAGATGTGCATATCTGCACATAAATACAATAACCCTCGAATAACTGTTACCAAGCAGGAAGGTAAACTAAAAGAGGATTTTTCTAAAAAAAATTGCCTAATCTCCTATAAGCTTATGTCAGACTCTTTTGTCAAAAAAAGGTATTTCATTCATCTCTGTGTTATCAGAATTTGAGTTTGTTCACTGAAATATAAATTCTATGTTTTTGTGTATTTTGTGGATATAATTTTGTACCCATTGTTACAAAATAGTCCTGAAAATACATCCATTTAGTCTTAGTGGCAAGTATCTTGACTTCTAAATACTTATTTTATGTCAAAATAATGCATTAATATCTGAATTGTGTGGAACAGGATATTTTTCACCAGCTGGACATCTCTCTTACAAAGAGAACATGTCTGCATAGATAATTTACACATTGCAAGATGAAACTAGCATCCCATCACTCTGAGAATAGGGTAAGTTCAGACATTTTAATTCTCATTAAATTCTTGTGCTAGAGATAGAGAAATGCTGTGCTGTTTCTGTTTTCTAGGTTTTGGATTTTGTTGCTGGCTTGTTATTTTCCCCCCCTTACCTTCTTGTGCACTTAAAAAAATAATTCAGGCTATTTCCATACAAATTATACTTTTCCTGGATTCATTAAATGCTCTTTGCTGAGACCATAACTGGACTGTCTTCTCTTAAATTGCCTATGCAGAATATTGAAAGGGTCAAAACAGTGCAGCATGCTACAGTATTTCACAGAGTAGAAAAACATGCAGATTGCTCTTGTTTCTCATTCTTGTAATAACGGATAGTAACAAGAAAAGAAAATGGCTGAAAATGGTTTTGTTCCCAAGTGTCAAATACCATAATTAGAATAAGAAATGCTACAAATTAACCCATTCTCATTACAGTCACTATATTATAATTTCATGGTCCTCTTCTGATGCTGTACTCTTGCTAAGCACATTTACATCTCATCAGTGAACACAAGCAGCAGATCTGCTGGCGGTGAATGCTTGATTCACTCCAATTTATGTCTTCTTTTCAGCTGGGGAATCCATTGTGTGAGCTAATAGCAGGTTTCCCATTTGAAATGACTGCAGATCTCTTCACATTTGGATACAGTGCAAGCATTGTCTTTTTTTTTTTTTAATCACATAATTGTTGCATTATACTATATGCAAGCAAAAGAAAGAAAATTTTCAGCATTAAATGGAACACAAAGGGCAATACTATGCTTTACTCTCAGAGATGTATGGGGGAAAGACAACCTTTTCTCTTAAGCCAAGAGGCAAGTATAGCTGCAATCTTTGTATTCACCTGCATAAAAGACTTAACAATGATTTCACCATCAACTACACTATTTCTGCAAGGATGGTTGTCAAAAAAGACAATTTTACTAAAACAATTAATGAGATGAATGTATCCTTTTATAAGGTGTTTAAATTTCCATGTCCCTGTTATCTGTCTGTTTTGAAGCATAATTTCCATTAAATTCTCACAAAATATTCATAGTGTTTCTATTGCTAATTTACAAGTAAAAAGTGAACATGAGTGACCTGCTTATCTAACAATATTAGTTGATTTTTTTTTTCCCCCCCAAAACAAGGTGTGTGGAGAGGAAAAGCTGTATTTGAGGTGTTTTGCCTGTTCTCTTGCACCTGGTCTGACAACTAGAGAAAGCACAACCTACTACAAGTTAAAGGAGGTTTGCTGTTGATGTTAATGGATTAGGATTTCATTGAAAAGATTTTGTCCTACTAGACAGGAGAGCTACAAGCATTATCTTTGTAAAAACCTTGGAGATTGATGTAAGAGATGCATGATCAGTGACTCAAAACATGGGATTATTTCACCTGTCCTTATTCATTAGTGCTTGGATTCACTTAATCGAACTTTAGACATTTCCAATATGAATGTTGACATCCTGGGCAAGATTCAGTTGCCTAAGCACAGGAACTTAGTGCCACTGGAGGTCTTCTAGGATACTGAAGGCATACACAGGCCACCCAGGTATGGCACAGAAGTTACGGAGACACACGCTCTCTGGTACCAAAGCTGAACATCAGGTCTGGTATAGAACAATACAAATAAATGCCACTATATACCTACATTTAGGTGACTGAATATCACTCCTAACCTGTCTATTTGGATGTTCTAAGGTCAATTCAGTTGTCCATACTTTGGTGTATTTGAGATGTTTGTTTTATCTACACCACTCATGCCAAAGGTCATGAATATTGTGCATGTTTTGTATCACATGTGTTTAGCTTAATGAAAATGTCCTGGACATCTTAAAGCTCCCAGCTGAACCAATTCTGGCTTTGCTAGTTAAATCAAGCTAATATTATAATCAATGAGAAAAGCATTTCCTTTCAGGTATTTCCTCTCATCGGTTTTACATGTTTGCTATTGGATGAGATGAATAATACCCTGTAACCTTTTTTTGAGGTTTTTTTTTGTTTGTTTGATGGATTGTTTGGGTTTTTATTTTTTCCTTTTTCTTTTTGTAGGGACAGTTTTAAAAGATACAAGTTTCTCAGCTATGAAGACTGACATGTATCCTTGCCTTGCATTTCCTTTCCTCACATTTTCTTGCCTTAGTTTTTCATATAACGGAGAGTTCAGTAATTCAGTAATTCCATAGTGATGTGGAAGCCAGGCTAACCACTGGCATGAAAGGAAGATTAGAGGCAAGAATATTCCCTCACCTGTGTGAACACAGTTACAAGAATTTATGAGTCACAAGCTTGAAATTTATTCTATTCTATGACCCTATATTTCAAAAAAACTAGTAGTAGAGATCTGAAGAATACTTTTCCAACTTCTGACATTAAGCTGTTTTGGATATACTGAAACTGTAGTTGTGTTCAGATTGCTTATTACTAGATTAGTGAATTTGAATTTGCGTGTTTCTGTGTGAATCTTTGTGCTTTCAACCTGTTTTGTGTTCAAGTTCCACAGAGTAAACCATGATTCACAGGAAAAAGAACACAGCAATTTATTTTATGATTTATAGAGCTCTTCCATACTCATTTTGGTTGTACATGCTAATGGTGAAAAGTAATTTTTTAAACCCTTCTCATACAGAAGTAGTCCCATACTTCTTATTATCATTTTCACCTTTCTATATTTTTTCTCTCATTCTGTTTTTTTTTTTTTT
>VZTE01000894.1:257790-291285 GCA_013397775.1 Eulacestoma nigropectus | reverse complement strand
CAAACCTCAGTAACCTTGCACCGACACCGCTGTTCCTTGCGGGCATCGAACCCTGAGCTGTAGGCCAAGCCTGAGCCAGGCACGGCAGCGCAGCAGGTTTTATACACTTCTTTAAGGCACAGCATTTCCTTACATGGCAATACTCACTACGTGACCTATCCCATGCTGCCACATCAGCAACACACTTTCCGAATGTCCTTCTATGGGGTGATCACGCGCTGTTCACCCGTCTGTCAGCTTCTGGCAGCTCCTCTCTGTAGGGCTCTGCCGTGTGACACCTCCTCCCCCCAGGGTCCGGCAGAGACAAGCCTGTCTGTGCCGCCGTGTGCTCCTTTGTGCTGCCATGTGCTTCTGCAAGCGCATCCCAGAGCCCGCAGTTCAGCTCCATCCCATCTCTTCTCACAGGAATATACGTGAATTGTACCTATACCTAACAAGGGGATTAGATGTCTATGATGAACGTGTGGTGACTACAAGCTATGAGAACACATAGGATCACAGATCTTGTAACAATATTTCCCCTTATTTTCTGGTCATTCTCATTAAAAAAAAAAAAAGGCAAAACAAAGCATAAGTACTAGTAAAGTAAAAATGTAATTTCAATATTGCAAAATATTCCTTTTATTCGTATTTATTTCTTTTTCCGCTGCCATGTCAAATTGGCTGTATTAATATTTGATAGAAATTTAAATTAATTTCTGATATTCCCCAAGTATCTGAACAGAAGCAAAAAAACAGGGTCTCATCACAACTACTTCTAGACACTTCTGTAATGAAAAGACCTAAACTGCATGTGTAGGCTTTTTTAGAATCTTTGTTAAGAAACTCTGAAGGTACTGTTTGATTCACGCTACAGTGGTTGCCTAAAATGAGTCTGCTGAATTGGACACTTACAGTATTTATTATTGCTAAATGATTCGAGTATACTGTAGCAAAAGAGTGAGCAAACCTGAGGGTGAACAGTGAACAGAGAAACCATGGTTCAAGTCACAACTCTAGTCAAATCTTACTGTCCATCATAAATCAATAAACTAATCTTATTGCTAGTCTCCTTTAACAGTTCATCAAACTGTTGAGTATATAAAGTTGCTATATTACTCAGTAAAGAGGTGGGCACGTTTCTTCTGAGATCACTTTTCTTGAAAATTTCTTGCCTCAAAGCCTAGTCAAGATAAATCCATCTACTCTGAGCTGATCATGTAATTTAGAGATGATCATTCAAAAACATTTTGTTTCAACAAGAGCAAGTGCCAGATTATGCACCTGGGACAGGATAATCCTGGTTATGCATACAAATTGGGGGATGAGAAACTGGAGTGCAGTACTGTGGAAAGAGATCTCGGAGTTTGGGTTGATAGTAAGTTCTACATGCATCAACACTGTTCCTTGGCGGCCAAAAGGGCCAAGAAGCAATGCCCTGTGATGTACGAGGCACAGAATGCTAGCCAGTTGAGGGCGGTGATTGCTCCTGTCTACACTGCACCGCTGCAGCCTCACCTCCTTTACTGTGTGGAGTTTTGGACACCTCAGTATAAGAAGGACATCAAACCTTTAGAGTATGTCCAGAGGAGGGTGACCAAGGTTTTGAAGGCCAGAGGAGCAGCTGACGTTGCTTGCTTTGCTCAGTCTTCAGGAGAAGAGAAGGCTGCGAGGTGCCCACATCGAAGTCTACATCTTTCTCAAGGGGAACAGTGGAGGCAGAGGGGCTGTTTTCCTCCCTCTGGTGACCAGTGGTAGGACATGAGGATATGGAATGAAGCAGTGCCAAGGGAAGTTCAGGCTGGTCATTAAAAAAAGGTTTTTCACTGAGAGGGTGTGTGATCACTGGAAAAGCCTTCCCAGAAATGTGGATCTGGCAGCAAGCCTGCTGGAGTTCAAGGAGCATCTGAATTGTACTCTTAGTCATGCAGTTCATCTATATTTCTGTGATACTTTTTAACTGTCTGAACATATTTTGAATATTCAAGAACCTAAATTGAAATTTGTGTTCCATAAATTTGTTGGTTTATCATCATTCTATTATCTTCAGAAACTGGCCAAGTGTCACTTTGGTTTCATAGTCAGCTTTGTTACCAGCTCTTAAGCAAAGAATGACTTACACTATATTCCAGCTAGTTCTAGTTCTTGTTCAGCTATCTCACCTCATATGTATCATCCCAAGAATGTGTGCACATTTCTAAGAACTCCTGCAAGATTCAACTTTTATATTCACTTTTACTTAACCTCTAGATGCACATAAGAATAATGAGTTTTTTAGGATTCAGAGGAGAAGACATTTTAGATATTACTTGTATATCATGAAGGTGATAGGCTTCTGCAATATGTTTATATTATTTCTTGTGTTATTAGTTTAAGCACAAGCAAAAGGATGCAATTTACCAGCTGGGTGAAAAACAAGCACAGGTCTGTAGAACAATATATTTTCAGTTTCTACAGATGTTGCCGTATTGATACTAATTCTATAACTAAGAAATTGATTGTACTATGCCTATTCATACTCATTAGGATGCTCCTTCATGTCTTTGCTTAATAATTCTGATAGGTTAAATTGTGTAGTACTGCTCACCATTTGTAAATCACAGTGGTATTAAATATACACACACATGCACATTCATAAGTCATCTGCACTCTACATTCTTTATTTCATTAATTTAGTAAAAAAAAAAATTTTATGTCAGTGCTAAGGTGGTATTTTGATTTGCTGATGTACACATATTATTTTAGAAGTTGTTTCCTTAGCTTATATGTCTTGCTAGATTAGATGCAATGTTTCAAATGAGCAAATATTTTAAAAGTCTTCAAAAATAGAATTTGGAACTGTAAATTCAAGCTTCTCTTTAAAGAGACTTTTTATCAAACAGAGTGAGACTTTTTATCAAACAGAGTAAGACTTTTTAAAAAGCTTAGTTGTCATTGAAAAGACACTGATGCAAACTAGTTGAATAACGAGGACATTTTTGCCAATCAACTTTTTAACAATATTTTTTTATATTTAATGTCCTGACTGCAAAGTATAGCTGATGGGCTTTTGTCATGTTTTATGTATAAAGTCGACATACATCAATTATTTCAGAAGCAAATGTACTATATGCTAAGCTGATTGCAAAGTCTTGCTTGCCTTGCCAGAAGAAAAGAAAAAAAAAAGACAAGAAAAAAGACCCCAAAATACAGGCAAAAAACCCTAATCTTTAAAGTTTGGTGAGCCTTTAAGAAACTATTAAGAGCATACCAGGGAAAACATTGATTCAAAAATATGGGAATTAGTTTAGTCTCATTTTAGGAAGAAGACAGTAATTAACTCCATAATCCAGACATCTACACTCCAATACTGGATGGTAAAAAGGACTAGTAAACAAGAGAACTGTGTATGTGTTATGCACACAACCACCTAACAGTGCAAACCATATAGCAGAGCTCTTTAGAGAGCAGAACTAAAGTGTATCACAAGCCTGTTTGTGTTTCCACTGCCAGAACTACGATTTAGAATTACTTGAATTTATGGCATAGTGGGGAGGAAGTGGCTGCTGGTTGAACCAGTGGAAGCTGACAGTCTGCATAGCGCTGTGATGGAAAGTTAATAGCTGTTACTGATATCCAAATCTTGACCCAGTGCAACTTCCACTGGAAAATGATGTTTAGAAGCAAATGAAGATTTAAAGACTCTCTGTCATGAGAAGGCATGAAAACCACCCAGGAGCACGGCCACAGGGAAGGACAGCAGACTTCTGGAAATGGTCACTTAAGCCTGCTGCTTAAGAAGAACCTAAACATGCAGCTAGAGGAAAGACAAGAGTTGGTGTTACAACTCTTCCTCTCTCAAATTATTATCTCGTGAAGGAACAGATTCACTCTGTGCAATGGGACACCAAATACATGTTGAAGAAAAGGAAAGAGGAAAGCAAGTCAAAATATGGGGTTAGTTTCGAACGGGCTGTGCCCCCAAAGAATAACCTAACTTCGGCAGGCTGTAAAGGTCTTAGGGACCTGAGTGCATAGGCTGTAAATTCAGTGTGCAATGACAAAGAAGAGGGAGTTTGGTTTGAGTAAGACATTTCCTCATCAGTAACTTCAGTGTTTGATGCTGTCAGAGATACCACACTCTAAAGGTAATGTTGAAGCCATTAATTCAATGGAGAACTTAAGAAGCAGAAAAAGGTAACTTGAAGTGGCATATTTCTCCCTAAAATTTCTTGTCAATGAATATTCAAACAGATCCGGGGGCTTACCTCTAATTAACACAGATTGATGCAATATGTCATGTGAAATGGGACAAGCTCTCCGAATGACCCAGGAAACACACATAAAAAGAGGTATGTAAAACTAGTTCTTTAGGTATGTGTTCGTAGTGAAAGAAAACACAATTCAAACCACCTACCTGTAGATGCCTGTGAAAATAAGCTAGTCCCCTAAAAGACCTGTTTAGAGCCAATGGAGAAAGCCAGACTCTCACAGACAATAGTGAGGACTCCAGGTGTGCTGAACTGGACTCTAGCGTCTCTTCTCCCTCTATGATGGCTAAATGTGCAATACAAATTTGACTGATTATGCACATTCCAGCACAAATCTTACTCTATATTAAATATATGGTTACTGTAGGTAGGTATGTAACACAATTGCCACTTCAGCAATATTCATCAACAGTGTGGCTGCAAGCCCTGCCACACCAGCCAGCTTCAATACTATTTCCAGTTGCTGAAATGCAGGAAGAAATAAAAGTGTTTTATTATTTTATAGCATCTTTAGCTCTTCTGTGCTGACAATAAAGAGCTCAATTGTTTTTTTAAGATGAAATCTGTTCTGGAATAGTGGTATGTTTTCTTTAGTTAGTATATATTGAAACTGTCTAAGGAAGGACAGTTGATGTCAGAAAGGTTCATATTTATTCATGTTTAAATTGAGGTTGGCTGTGTTTGCTCTCATTACTGCTGTCATAAATGGTCAAGGACATCTAGGTATGTGTTTTCATAAATGATGTTATCATTCCAATTCAACAATTGTGAATAATGAGTCCTATAGCTCCATCATAGTTTCTAAAATGCTCCTGTTGCAGCACTATTTAGGAATCTGAAACCTACTAATCTCTTTTAGAAATGCAATTTATATGACAACTCAAAGCAGCTTAATATCACTTCTTGAAACTCAGATTTCAAAATCAGAATTGTGCGGTCAGCCAATACCTTGTGATAGCAGACAGTGTAGCGGAGGTGAATGAGAATTGCTTATGCCTTGGGGAACACATTTATTTATCGATACTGAAATAGCTTCATTTTAAACAGCAAGGACAGGGAGAAGCAAAAGGGAAAAAATCCTTTATCTAATAGGTATCAATTTTAGACATGAATCTAAGACCACACACAATTTGATTCATTCATTACAGTGATCTTTCTCTTTGCTGCACGGAGTATCTCTGCATTTTATTTCAATTAAAATATAAAGGCACACATCAAATAATTTCTGCTTACAAAGACAAGACCACCTAGTGGTTTCTGTATGTTTAATTCGCTGTCTCCTGCCACAAATGCTTGAGGGTTTGATTAGCTTTATCTTACTTGAAAGAGGCACCCCACATAGAAAGAGACAAGGATGATAAGCTTTCCTGTTGTCTCTGCAATTCTGAGGGAAGGTTGCTCCATTCTGATCCCTGAGCTACCTGGAAAATACACGTTAGAAATCAAACAGGCTCTTATTCTTTTTAACCACTTAGCCAATTTCAAACACCAAAGCAAAATTTGATGAACCTTCTGATGACTGACATGCTGAACTAAGCATATTTCCTAAGGCAAGGACTACAATGTCCTTCTTTTAATCCTTTACATAAAAATTCATTTTTATTTCCTAGTACTTTTCTACTTCTCTTTGTGTTATTCACGTGTATGTGCCAATATTTGTTCCTGCTTTATTATTGTAGTTTATTTTGAAGACTTTCATAAACTTGATAAGTTCATCTTTTTCTTTTTCCCATAGACATTTAAAGATGGAAGGGAAAAAGATTGAGCCTGAAAAAGAGAAGGAATGCTGAAGGAAAAAAAGTAAATTTATATTTTTGAGAAGCCTTGGATTGAGTGTAATATTTAGACAGAACTGTACAAATACACTTTGCCAGGGCTAGGTTTCAGCTGTGCTACAATTTATAATTATGTCGAGCTTGCCTGCAGCATGTAGATCAACTCTTATTTTTTCAAGTATGTATATATATTTAAAGAAAAAGGGTTCCTTTACAATTACAGCCACAGGGTGGGTTTAAATAAAGTACTGATGATCACTAGCCACTTACAAAGCACCTATAACTCAGGAATGAAGCCTGAGTTAAAATACAAAACACAAAATGATTCAGTGTTCACAAAAAAATTAGAGAAAATGAGAAATGATGTATTATGAGTATTCATTTTTCTTAGGTTCTTAGGTAGTTAAGTATGCATATCATCTACAGGGATAAAAATTTTACATTTTTATACATAGATATACACATGGCACTGGATATGATGGTAATAAATAACCTTAAATTGTATGCTTAGAAATAATGTCTTAAAAAGATATCAAATTGACGGACGAAACTCTACCCATAGCTTGTAATTTTTCTGCTCTTTGTCTTGCAAAGAAAGCTTTTTTTTTCTCTTGTGTTTTTAATTACACTTTAAGTTTGACCCTCTTTTTTTTTTTAAACTTTTTTCTCTGTAGTATAATAATTAGGTATACCATTATTACTGATTAAATTATTAAAACAATGGAGCATTAAAACAGAAATAATGTGTTGTGTGTGTTCTATATTGGCCTTAGTTCCAAAAATTCTTTAAAAAAAAATATATATATATTTTTCCTCACTCGCATTTGGTTACACTGTAAAATCAGGAAATATGTTAAAGGTCACAGATCAGAAAAAACTAATTCCAGCAGAAGTCATCAGGATTAAAATATAAGGAATTTTCAAAATCTTCATATGCAAAATATTATATCCCAGAACAGGGAACAATGAAACTGTCCAACCACATGCTCTATTGCCAACTGGAAAATCTTAACCTTCTCTAAAGGACATTGGAGGAATGGAAACAGAGAATATATAAACAAACTTCCCTGGACCATGGGAATCTGAAAGTTCAAAACAGCTTCAGATTTTAATTTGCAATGTGCCTAACTCCTAATTAACCTAACTATGAAGCTCAGATAGAAAGAGCATCGGGCAAAAAAAAAAAAAGGCAAGCAAGCATGTTTCCAGTATAGTAGATAAATAGCTATTACCTAGGTACTGTTTCTAGATAGTTTACCTCCTCAGAGATCTTAAAATGGGATTCTTTACCAGTAATGAGTTTTCCCTAGGTGAGAAATTGTTTTTGCAGACATGCAGTATGTTGAAAGACCCTATTGCTTGTAGCCTATATATACCTGTAATTTACCTGTAAACTACATAGAGTGAAAAAGCAAAATAAATGTACTTCATTTGGAAAGATTTTATCTAGTTCTGGCTTTTCCATATGCATTGTTTTCTTTAAGCATTTAGGTTAACATTAAAGTTCATTAAGATGCTTAAGCTTAGTTGCATAAGGGGCATAAGGAGTAGGCCAGATAGCTTACTAAAATTGCAGCTCAGCTGGAGATTTTATTTCAGTACATTTCAGAAAAAATGATGTCCATCTTGCAAGTTTAAACAAACAAGGCACTTTTTTTTTAAAGCCTTTGGTGCTTTAAGGATAAAACAGTCAGCAAAGCTTTCCACCTCCCCAAATGTCATGCCCCATTTCATTTAACAACAAGAAGTGCTGGGGAAAGGTGCTGCACTGTTTCATCAGGGCTGTGTTTTTGGTATGGCTCCACAACACTGCACCAGACTTTAAAGAGAAGTGGAAAGAAGAGATACTGTGGTTCTTGAGTCTCTGAACAGGATGGCCAGGGCTGCTGTCTCCGTGGGTCCCGAGATGCTCTGCAATATCAGTGCAAAGTTTGAGGAGAGGGGGACAAGAATCGAGTGCTGCCACATTAGATCTGTTTGAGGAGGTATATTTGGGAAAGGAGTGTTTTAGTAGTGTGAATACCTGTGAAAGAGCTGGAATGCAATAAAAATAAAATTTCAGTTAATAAAGGAATAAGACATTGAACTTTACTATCAATATGCCATATACAAAGCTATAGCTGAGGTTAAGTTTTGCATTTAAAAAGAGTTTCTATCTTTTCATAACTTACAGAGGTCCCAAACAAATTAAGAGCACTTCCTATTTGTGTATGGCATTTTTACTGGTGAATGAAAATGTGCAGAGAAAATTAGATTAAAAAAAAAAAGGCCTTAAAAACAATCAGTATCAGAAAGTTCATTTGTCCTTCTAGGTCTTAATAATGTACTCAGTTTTCAGAAAAAAATAAAATTGAAAACTAGCAAATTTCTCATTTGAATATATTCTGAGAGGTTAAGACTCTTTTTCCTATTCTACCTAAATACAAGTTGACTTGGACTCGAGCAACTAAAGTTGCTCTGAAAAAAGTAGTCAATGCATAAGGAGAAAGAAGGTGAAAAATACGTAACTGAATTGTTTTAAAATGTATTATCAAAAATTTCAGCTCAGCAGGTTTGGATTTTTACTTTATACTCAAGATTGGACACAATATATTAATGTGAATGTTACTTCAGCCCTTTTAAACATTTGATTTTTTGATTGCATAATTTAAAGCATTAATAGTCATATATTACAGGATGCATTGGTTCTGAAAACCTATTTAAATACTGCTGTATTTAAAATGGATATTTAAATCTTAAAATAATGTTAGTGTCTAAGCTTAAATCTGTAAGCCATCAACACAGATTACCTTTGCCCTGATTGAAGAAAGCCATTAAACTTTGTCTCATTAAAGTTTATTGACTTAAGCATGGGCCTGAAGCCAATCGTGTTTAAATTCTGCTCCTCAAATAGATCTGATTTTCTAAATGCTGAATTAAATTCTAAGATATATTGTGTTGAATGGATCCTTGGCTATTAATGCAATCACAATCTGTATCAGAAAAAAAGTTTAAGACACTGTATTCTTGAATTAGAAAGAGATCCCTGGATCCTGGGGATCCAGTGGTGGATTCAAATAGAGAGAAGGGATGCTGTGAGGCAAAATATCCAAACAAAAGAAAATCTGTAGCTGTCTTTCTTTTTTTCCAAAAATATGGGAAAAAATCTTTCTCTTGAGGGGGATGGACATTGTCCTTTCCCAAAACTGATTAATCTCTAACAAAGGCATATAGTTCCTCTCCTTTTACCTGCCTTAACATCTATGCCTGCCCTCACACCAATAAAGGTCTTCTGGAGAAATTTAAACTGCCCAGCCTGCTTGTGTGGCGGTTAAAACACAGTCTCACATGTAAAAAAATGCATATCTTCATACTGCAAATGGTTATATCACACTCCTCCTCAACCCTGCTCTGTGCCCTGGTGACAGCAGCACTAAAATGCTGGTGGGACGAGCGCTGCCCCGTGCTCTGTCTTTGGAGCCCGGATTAAACCCAACCTGCACCCCTGCAGGGTCACGCATCATCACAGCATCTACTGAGATGATGCATTGCAGCAGTACATCACCTCAGGATTGTCAGTCAGAAGATGGCACAAGCTCAGATAAACAGATCCAAGTGCAGGTTCAGTTTAATTACAGGACAGAAGGTGTCCTGACGTTCCTTGGAGACGAAACATTTGTGCCAAGAATTAATATGCTCTGCATTGCTGTGCAGTGGTCTGACAAATATGTTGAAGCATCTGAAGAGTTCACACAGACTTTGCCAAGAGAGTGATTCTAAAACAAAGATGAAAAGTGAAAATCCTAATACCCTCTTCATACCCTCAACCCCCCTGGATTCTAACTATAATTTGCATTTCAGTACTTCAGAGAAGGTTTACAGAGACACTGTCAGATTAGATTTGGCTTATAGTGTAAGCTATACAAAAATAAGTTGCTATTAGAGGAAACAGTTTTGTTATCTTTCTTAAGGACAAACATCCTTTTTGTGCAAAGTTACACCAAATAGCTAAACAAGCAGGTCACTGTTACTTGAAGGAACCAGGTCACCATGAAAAAACAGTGTACACCCATCCTATTTAACATTAAATTTGCTTTATGAGCCACCATCATATTTATCTGTTTATTTATTTTTGTATTTGTTTTAGACTTGAACAGATGAGGGCATATTCACAATTCATTCCACATATTTGGTGGTCAAAATAGTATTTTATTAGAGGATGCTGTGTTCCTGTTGTTATTTTTCTGAGCTCAGCTACTGCAACCTGAACTCGGCATCTTACAGTGAGAGCATTACCTTTTCCAACAATGGTAGTAGCTTCCTTTGCAAAATAAAGTCCAATTTTGTGGCAAGTTTAAGCAGCAAGTTTATAAAGTCAAATACAAAACTGTGCAGAGAATTTATACATATGTATAAGTGCATTAAGCATATGTACACATGTTTATATATATAGATCTATATATCTATCTATATATATCTGTATCTATGAATCTGAAATTTCGCACTTCCTTCTACATGTGTTTTTTTGGTCTGTTTATATATACAGACATATGCTTTTGTATGCGTTAACATATATATGATAGCTAATATATAAACATCAAAATCAACACAGTTTTCAAAATGCTGTCATCTTAAAGTTAAGCTTAGTTTATGCCATTCTCAGATTGTCTGAAGTTAGATAATTATACTGACAGCACATCATTGTATTGTGAAGCTGTTAGGGAGAAGCCAGAACTTTTGGCATCTGGGTTACATCCAGGTTTTGGAGGGAAAGGTTTGGCTATTTGTCATAACATTCAGCGGCTGTATTTTCAAATGTGGAGCTGGAACTGTAATAGTTTGATTTTTATGCATAAAAATAAATGTGTAAAAGGCTGAATTGTTGGATTATCAAATCAGAGGAATATTCTTTATCAGAGGATTATCAGTGGAGTTTTATACATTCCTATTTTATCACCCCAACAATCAAAGTGCTTAGGAATCAAACAAAATCTATTGTTCTGCGCTCTGTGCAAGCAGAATAAAAGGTCTGGTGCATTTATAAACCAGACAAGGCAGCAAAAAAAAAAAAAAAACAAAAACAAACAAAAAAAAACAGGGAAAGAAGAAAGCACAGAACTAGCAAGATCATCTCTCCTGTGTTTTCTTGTGAGAGTTTGGAGCTTTTTGTTTTGCTTTGTTTTGTTCTGTGTCTGGTGGTTTTCTTTCCTGGTTTGTTATTTTTGATTTCTTAGTGGGGATCATGTTAGTAGGAAGATAATGGGATGACAAATAATAAAGACAGAGAAGTTCGAGATTTAGGGTCATGTCCGAACACTCTGGGCTGCAGGGAATGAACCACACAGCCAGTTACTTCAGGGACAGGATATCCTCTATATAATCTGCAAGAAATAAAATAGAATTGAGATCAGCTCCCACCAAAAAAAAAAAAATCTGTTGAGAGATGAACTCTGTTCTTTGCCCCCTAAAATCTTTCTGCAACAGCTGTCCTGGTTTAAGTTTTTGCCTGGCTTATCCCTGTAATTCTTTTCTTGAGCGTTTCAGGGCTTAAGAAGAGCTGAAGTACAGGGGAGGAGGGATTGCCCCAGAGATCCAAGTTGCTCCTGGAGCTTCCTTAGTTAGTGAAATAATGTACAGAACACAAAAGAATTATTTTTTTTCTACAAAAACATCTATTGGTTGATGTATTTCAGCATAATTATGCCTGTAACTGTTTCTGTTACTGTATAATGCATCTTAAACCCCTTTAGCCTGTGCAAATAAGCTGGATATATCTGTTTAAAACCACAATCTAAATTATACTAAAAATCTTGTGTTGTGCAAAGTTATTATGAACAGAGAAAAGCTGTCTTATTAAAATTTAAGGTTTGAACTCCATTGCTCTTGGGAACAAGGGATAACAGAAGAGGTTATGAGTCTGTCTCTGAGAAGTCCTACAGGTGCATTCTCTGCAGCCTTGTCATGGGATCGTTGGAATCACAGTCCTTCTTGGAGCACATCACTGATCTTGTCTGACTTGTACACCTGGGTTGCAGTTTGCAGAGAGCAGAGCATGCAGAAGGCAAGAGGGAAGGGACTTGGGGACCCCTTGCAATGGGTTGAAAATATATTCAGCATGTCCACCCAGACCTGTTTGTTTGGAGGTGCCCTTGGGTCATTCAGCTCAGACATAGCAGGAGTCAACCAGGCATTGAGACAAATGGGCCAGATCATCTACCGGACTAGGGGTTTTTTTGGAGTTACTGTTTCAAGCTGTCGGCAATATATGAAAGTCATCACTGTCCTGGTTTATACTCAGTTGATGTTTTCATGGTTATCTTCATTACTATCTGTGCTATAAATATTGTTTTTTTAATGAAAGCTTAATATTTCCATTATCTAAATAGAAAGGAATAGAATTGATAAAAAATTTTATGGAGAAAAAAAAGAAAAACTAAATTGAAAATTGCCTCTGTTTTGGAATAATCTAATGTGGGATTCTTAAACATATTTTTCCTCCATTTTTCTTCTACCTCCCTCCATCTTTGATAAAGTAACCAAGATAGTGACACTCCTACTACTTTGTGTTTATTTCTCTTTGGATATTTTTTACTGTTTGACTGTAAGGATTTCTGGCACACTGTGTTGCTGTTATCGTATAGTTTGCTTTAACTAATAGAGACATTTTGTGTGCCAAAACTCTGCTGCTGCACTGCTGTCTGCTAGTCTAAAGCTCAAAGAAACATACCACAGGAGGAAAAATGAGTTATAATTGTATAACTTTCTGGGTTTTGCTTCTTTTTGTTATATATATTTTGTTTTCCTGAGGGCTGGAGAAGCAGGGAAAGGGCGCAGAAATAGGAATACTGGCATGGTTCCTGATTTGTTTGTATTCAGGTCAGTAGACAGCGGCAGGACTGCTTCTGAGTGTTTCTCTCCTACTGTTGTACCATATCCAGCCCTGTGACAGGAACATCAAAAAAATTTGGCTTGTATTTCTGTTTTATAATATCTGCCAGAGTGCTGCTCTATTTTCATCCTGAAGCATTGAGAAGCTAGAAAAACAACTGGATTATATAAGAAACCTTTTCCAAAACAAAGATTCTGCACTGTTTGAAGAATAATTGCCAGCAGCCATTTAGTTACCAGCACATGTGGAGAAAGGTAACATTCAAATTCCATTAAATATTGCATATCAGACTACAGTGTATCTGGATACACAAGCACACAAAGCACAATCATTTTGTACTACCACTCTCTGTGCTTCGTATGGCCTTGGGCTGACTACAAAATATCTGATCTGAGTTCCGTGTCAGAAACGCAAAAATAACTCAGCTGCCTTTCTTTTTTTTCCAGAAAAAGTGAAGCACACTAACTGGAAGAAATTAAGATCTGCTTGTACGACTGGGAATTTCTCAGTAAAATATTTTGGCACACACTAAACTGCTGAGAGATACCTGGCGTACTCTATATATATTACTCGCCATTTATTTTTGTTGCTTGTTTTTCTTCATTTGAGAGACACTATTGTAAAAGCAGTGTATCAACAGGATGTCAAGATTAAAAGTCCCAGCCTTGGGAAAAGCCCATTTTCATCCTATCAGACGTATCATCCTGTCTCATACCCTACTCAATTGAAGAAAAGAGACCAGAAACTAGGAAAATCTAAAAGCATAAAGTAGAAATTATCAGTAAACAGATGAAATACATTGCTTTAATGGAGTCTACAGGGTTACTCTGACAGCCTTTCCCTAAAATGTTACGAGCCACCTGGAACTTGGGGGAATTCAGAGAAAGGATAATAACAATACTTTGTAGTTTTTAGTGCCTTTCAAATAAGGGTCTCAAAACACTTCACAAACATTAATCAAATGTCGTAACAGTGCTGTGAGATAGTAATGTATTATTATTCAAAACCAACAAAAGATCCTTTAAAAACAAAAGCAAGCTAATGTTTCCGTGTATTTGAGAGCAATCCAATTAAGCCGTCTCCCTTGGTGTAGTTTAAGGACTAACTTTCCCTTATTGTGGTGAATAAGGGGTCGGGTCAGCACTGTGCCAGGAACCACTACCAGCCTCTACACGTTGTACGCATTCCTGGGATGTAATCTAATATTTTCTTATAAGAGATACTTATAAGTCATCCATGACTATGGATCTTAGGATTTTATCCTGCTACCCTCATTTGAAAAACAGAGAATAGTACCTGTGCATTCAACCAAGTCTTTGAAAATGTTTCTCTCAACTTCCCCAGCTAGGAACTAGATCAGAGATCCACATGGAGAGACAAGAACCAGGACTAGTTATGCATGCAAAACAATTTGATCAGGAAAGAAAAAAAGACTGGGACGAGAAGATTTAATAAAAAGAGTATCTAATGTCATGGTTAAGCAGCTGTCTATAGAGGGCTAATGACTATGTAGTGTTTTACTGTATGACTGTCCATGGTTTATCACATAGCTGGTGAGTCTAAAAATCTTTTTATGAGTAAGTATTTGCTAACTGTCCAATGCTAATAATTACTCAGCTCTGGATGATGTATGCACTAGAGCTCCTGTAGTTAATATACGTTGATTTGATTACACATCAGAGGATGGACTCAAGTGAAAAATTAATTATAACCATAAAGGTTTCATGAAATGACTGACTGCTTAATTTGTACCTAATGTGAGGTTTAGGTTGTTTTTATTATTATATCTTGCTTCATCTTATAACTGAGTTACTGGGTTAAAACACTCATAAATATGTCTTGGAATGTTGGTTCATTCCTAGAACAAGTTTCAAGAAAGCTTAGCAGTCATATCATGTAAACATCTATCTTACAATTAAAACTCAATTAATATGTTTGCAACAAACATTTGCTGCTTAGGATGTCTACAAAAATTGCTTAATGGAATCTAAATTTAATCCCTATTAGGAACACTTTAAATTTGATCACAAATCTTTATCTCCACTTCACATTTTAAACATAAAAAGGGCCTCAAGAAGCCACATCATTTTAATCACAAAAGATCTATATCTTGTCTAGATCAATCTTTAATAAATTATGTTATTCTGGCAGACTGCACACAAGGGCAAGAAAAGTTTTTGCAGAAAAAGATTAACCAAACCAATCCACATACCCAAACAATGTGTAATTGCTGTGCTTTTAAAATGCAGTCTGGTATTTCCCTCACTTGTGTGGGAAAGCATCAAATTCACCTACATAGGCAGATTCCTTCATCCACTGAAAGCCTCAGAAAATCCAGGCAGCCCTGCCAGTGAAACCAGGATTTAACTGAGTAAAAGCAGCAGGATTGGGCCCAGGACTAATATGTGGTGCTGTCAGTCTGAACTGTGTCCCTGGTGGACTTACACATTCAGAAGTTGATGGCGATGGTGACATTACTGAAAGGCAAAAGAAAGTATAAAACATCTGCTGGCAAAGAGAGCAAAACAAAACTGATATGTGCCCCAGAAGAGCCGTAAAGAGAAATGGGGTTAACATCTATAGCAAATGCAAGAGGAAATAATTTTCTCAAAAACTAAACAAGGGGAAAGCCTGATTCCAGCACTCTACATTAACATTAGGGATCAGAAAGCACAGCAGAAAACAGATTTTGTTGACAGGGAGAGGGGAAAAAGAGGGAAGGAAAAAAACCCACAACCCCCACACAAACCCCTAAATTAAAGAAGGGTAGCAGACTTAAATGTCCAGAGCTGCTTTTCAAGAACTAGATTCCTTACAGACAGGAGAGGCTGGATTCCATCACCTTCGCCCTTGTCCACTCCTCACTCTGACATCGTTGGTATGGGCAGTAACCAAGAAATACTGGGTGAGTAGAGTAGCTCACCTGTTCTTCATAAGTTCCTGTGTGCACTGGAACAGTACCTGTATGCTTATACGCATTGTGTGAAGGATCTTGCAGGATCTGGCAGTCACAACTGTCCAAGCTTGTGCAGGCAAACTGAGGACACTCAGCATGATCCTGTGTCACACCTTCAGAGAGTAAATTCAAGATTGTAGTCACCATAAATTTTATAAGCCTTGCTACATAAATACATATTGTGTTGAATAGCTGTACCTGAGGGTAGTCACTTGGCTGACTTTTAGGAAAGAGATGGGAAAATCTGAAACATGGCATTTGATTGGTAATCAGGTGAGAACACCTGAGCTATAGACAACACCTGGAAATCCCAATTCTGGTTAATGGCCTTAGGGTCCTCTTTCAAATGAAACAGTGTTAAATGTCATGTCATGGGCCACTAACATGTCTCAACAAGCAGATGACGAATGATGCTCCTGGACTGTTGCCTTTTTTTCCTGCAGTCTCACTTATCTATGTGTATGACTGTCTTCTTTCTGTCTCCAGGCTCCCAAAATTACGGAAACAGAGTCATAATTGTTAAGATGGAAGAACAGTCGACCTAAAACTTCTAATTCAAGTACTGACCTTAGTTTAAACCTTATGTTTTCTCAGGTGTCTGAGATGGGCTAGAAGCATCTTGCAAATTGAAAATAGACAAATGTTGTGGTTTAGTGTTTCCACAAAATCCATGCGATCGCTCGCTTCCCTTCCCTCTCCAATTGAAAACGCAAAAGAAAAAGATCACAGGTTAAGATAAGAAAAATTTACTGGAAACAGCAATGAGATAAGAAAACAAAGAGTAACAGCAATAATATTAATAACAAAAGGTATAAGACAAAGAAAAGATTTATGCAGGAAGTCCACAACAATACCAACTGTTTTGCCTGCCACACTTTCTTGCCTCAGAAGGAATGTCGTTCTGGAAAACAACTGAAAGAGCCTCTTTTCCCCCACCCCTGACAATAACATGAGATGGCATTGAATAAGATTTGGGACTTGGCCATGCCCACACAGAGCCAAACGCCACCCCTCACACCTACTGAAAAAAATTTAACCCTGTCCTTGGCTGAAACCAGGACAAAAACATGTAGGTCTTTACTCGGATTGCTGAGTGGCTTCAGGTATAAAGTGGGATTTGCGTCACACTAATGTATCTGAAAATTTCTGTCCTGACATGAATTGTATCTTTTTCAATGCTTAAGTTAGTTATTTATCTTAATTAATATGATATTGGAGTTTATTTGCAGAAAATAAGTATGAGCTACCCTTCGTTCTAACAAAAAAGTCTAACAAGAAAAACCTGAAAGAAGGATTTATCTGTCTTTAAATCAGATATGTAATCTAAACCAGTTGTGTAGCTCCTTTTTTATTTGCTGAAGAGAGATAAGCCCTGCCAGCAAGCTATATATCTTACCTGTCTTAGACACCTATCTTAGGATACAGGAATTGCTCTCCAGAGGTTGTCTGCGTGCCTCCTTCCTACAGAAGAAAATTTCAAGGCTTATTTAAAAAAAAATACCTGCCATCTGAATGTCAGAAAGCCAAGGTGAGTCTCTTCCTGTGTGTAGGCTTACCCTGGTGAAGATCTGTTCACTTCAGTAAAACGACCTATCCAGAATCCTCATCCAAGTTATTTTTATTCCTTAACGCAATCAATAAGCATGTCCAAAATGCAGTGTGGGATTTTCCAATCTGTTCAGTGCTCAAGCATGAAAAAGTAAGTACCAAGACAGTGAAACCTTAACAACTTCATCCTTCCTCCACACAAGCTGTTCAATTCATCATTTCCTTATTGAAACTTGGTTTTGTCTAGATGCTACTGAACAGATTACAGAGTACTCTATGAAGAAGTAAGTTCTCATAATGGTATCCTCTACTTGGGAGTGAATTTCTCTCTCCCTTTTTTACTCTACCACATTTATCTGCCATTGCAGTCTCTTATCTGCTGATCTTTGTCACTCACTATGGTACAAATATTTGTGCAGTTGACAATAAGACCAATTTATATGAATGATCTTCCTGGTTACTAGATCTACTAATTGCACAGGTTGCATAAATACGTTGCTAAAGAGCTCTTTGCTCTGCTACTTTTCATATTTATACACTTGTTACAGTCCTTTGCCTCCCTTACTCTCTTAATGGAGCAGCATAAAGGTGTTGTGGGTACAAAGAGCAGCTGCGAGGAAGAAGAGGAGGCAGTGTCAGCAGCATTAGGTGTTTTACTTTCATGCATATACTTGCTGCCTGGCCCTGAATGCATCATGTTGCTGATGTGTAATCAAAAATGGCTGCAAAAATAGTTGACAGTCAGCATTGAAGGGAGACAGCACAGAAACTGCAGAGCTGAGTAAGTGACCTGGTCTGAATGCACTGTGTGTGTGTGAAGGGTACATCCTCACTTATTTCAGTAGATTTATTAATATCCTCCTTGCTGAGTTGAAAATCAAAGTAATGAGGTGTAGTAGTTCTAGTTTTGAATACCCACAGTCAGACGACCTTATGTCATAAGTCCTATTAGCTTTAAAACTCAGGAAACTGTGAGATATAACATTAGGGCAACTCACACCATTTCCATGAGCAAAGTCAAGACTGTCACAGAGAGTGATGCACTTCCCTTGTAAGAGAGAAGTAGCAGTTTATTGATCTAGAACTATGATTTTACTAAGTTTTTAAGTACATGGTGACAGTGATTTAACCAGATTCACCTGCAAAGTTGGTCTTCATTGCTCGTTGCATAGAGGACAGACAAAACTGTCAGGGAAACATTCCTGTTCAGACATGAGGCTCAGAAAGGACCTCCTTGTGTTCTAAATTCCTTTCTTAGGGGAGCTTATGTGCAGCTGGATCCATACATAGTCCCAGATTTGGTCAATGGTTTATACTTGAAGGACTATATATGCACAATCAATTATTTAAATCACTTAGCTGAGATTTCAAAGCTTCAATGTCTTTATTCCAATTTACTTACTGAGCCTTGGATGCAATAAGGATTCTCTCAGCCTTGAGGAGTAACCTTGAGATGTCTCCCTACTCAAGGGGAGATGCTGGTGTGCAACCGACTACCATGCAAGATTGCACAATGGGCCCTGGCCTGTCCACTATTTATGGAGTAAGATGATCGACTTACGTTTGCAAGCCAGTAGTATTTTGTGTTGGCATGCACTCAACTAGCCCTCAGCTGTTGAGCAAGATTTATGGCACTTTACCTATTGCGTTGTTATGTGTCTCCCCCGAGTACAACTCAAGCCGATGTAGCCATCAAAACCACCACCAGTGGCCATTGCTGAAGCAGAAAAAAAGGTGGGGAGAGCTCACAACCACAGTCTGGGACTAAACAAATACATGCTAATGTTAAATAAATTATATAGAGATATATGTGAACATACAGATATATACTGGTATGAACTCATGAATGTTAGCCAGGAAATTTTAACTTCCTCTGGATTATTGTATGGTTCTATCTCCATAATTGTCTTCTTTTATGGCTGATTTTCCTCTTAACACTTCGTCAGCTTTCTGATTGCAGCAGTTAATTTATGCATTTAAAACAAATATTTAGTACATATCTGCTCGGTATCATTACATGTACCTCTTCTGAACAGGATCCCAAATTTTTGTAATGAGTGTGTCATGGGGACTGTTACATTTTATATATGTAATATTTTCTTGT
This sequence comes from Eulacestoma nigropectus, assembly GCA_013397775.1. NCBI lineage: Eukaryota > Metazoa > Chordata > Aves > Passeriformes > Eulacestoma > Eulacestoma nigropectus. The sequence continues at coordinate 271,805 of VZTE01000894.1, read as the reverse complement.
TCCACAGGTAGAGAAATGAAAATGTAGTAATAACAAAAATGTGTACCATTCAAAACTACTGCATCCTTTTCACTTTTACCAGAAAAAAAGACAGTATACATCTGAAAATCCAATCACTTTAACACAATCTTCCAACTATATTGTGCAGCCAAGAGGATGTCTCCCTTATTATTGGTTTTGTAATAAAATTATGTCCATACTTACGTAAGAGCATAGAAGGATGTTATATCATACTAACTGTAGGTGTCTGTCCTTTCCTTTCTGTTTCAACCCAAATATGTTTCAACTTAAGTAGGATGAAATACACACATCCTTCTAAAACCAAGCTAAATCAGTCATTGCAAGAATTAAAAGTAGCCAGTTTTGAAAAAAAATGAAAAAACAGAGCTAAGGAAGCTTAATTTCCCATGGCTCTGTTTCTCTTTGTGACACACCATGAAGTGCGGTCCTATCACTTTCATTGCTCTCTTTTTCCTTTTTCCTTTCTTTTTTTTTAACCAAGCATCAGATTCTGTAACTTGAGATGAATCACAGTTATGAATAAATAGTGTGTGTGCACCTTTGACTTCTGTTTCCTGTAGCGCTAACAGAACAAGATTCTCCTTATTGTTGGTACTGCAAACTAATTACAAATCCTGTCTGTAGCCTGTACAGTGTATTATACAGGGCTATTATAGAAACTTTACACCTTTGAGAGCTCTGTCACCTTGTCAAAATTGAATTTGCGCAGAGGGCTTAGAAGGACTAATATACTTCTTTTGGTATTGTTTTGGGGATTTTTTAAGAGTATGAGATCCAAATATGCACTCTTAATGCCTCTACATCCAGAATTTTCACCATCTCTGTGACTAAATTATACGCATTTATTTTATTGGCTTTTAACCAATTCAAAACTTCTCAGTCATTCTGGTATTTTGATTTCAGTTAAAGGACAATTTACTAATATGCACTTAAACAAAGATTTTTCCCAGGCCCTTATAAATGTGTGTTGCGGTTTGTTGCTATTGCGTTGGTATGGCGTGCCGCAGCCTTCCCGGAGAGCGCAGCGGAGCCATGGCAGGGAGAGCGGCCAGCCGCTTCCCGCAGCCTTTAGGCGGCCCCGCGTCCTCGCTCCGGCGAGCTGTCAGCTCTGCAACACAGTGGTGGTAAAGGAGGCAGAGAAGAGGCTCCCACATGGGGGACATGGGAGCTTTAATCTCACATGGTGCCACACCAGTTACCCATGCAGAGAGCGAGTCGCGTGGCCGCAGCTTACTTTTCTATGGGGACGAGGGGGCGGAGAGAATGGTCTCCGGGCTTGGGGGGCAATACATGGGCGGGGTTGGGGTACCGGAACCAATAGGAAAAACCCGAGGGAGTGGCCAGGACTAGGGGTGGGGAAGGTAGGACAGTATGGGGAGAACAGACATTTAGTAAGGAAAGTGGGGAAGTATATCACAAATGTGGTTTCTCAGATACTGTGTTTTGCCACCAAAACTTCTTGTGCATTATCCAGACGTTTCACTGTATTTTAGACTGCAAATAGACATCCTCTTTACAGTTACCTTGCACTACTAGATTTTGCAAATAAAAAGTGTTAAAGGTTCTCTAGCAACGAAATGAGAAGTGGAAATGTATGAAGAAATGCATCAATGATATTGGAAGCATTTTTTTTTTTTTTTTTTTTTTTTAGATTAAACATATTTTTGTTTTGACCTTAAAATTACATGAGTACTACATGTGAGGACAAAAGAAGATAAAGTTTAATAATGGCTAGTGACAATTAATAAGCATTTCTGCAAAAGTTTAAACCTTCCCTGTTATTAAGAATAGTGGAGGAGAAAGATGATATGTAGTAATTGGTTGCAAGATTATTATATTTCTCTAATATAATATCAATATGAAAAAGGAAGTACAATCAGAAGAGGTGCTTTTAGCAAAGAATAAGAAATTTGGATAGTGTTGTTCAGCATGCTGATATAACTTTATCTGAAATTGTGGACACCGTGCTGTTCATCCATATACAAGATGACCAAACTAAATAGGTGTGGAAAATAAGCACTAAAGTGATAGAGAAACAGATATTTAATCATAACCAAGAAAAATTGTTGAGAAATATGAAGACTGACATAATGCTGTACAGAAATGGAAATGAAGTAAGGTACCATAAAGCCACAAGAAGCAGATAAAAAAAGCACTATTGCCAAAAGAAACAAATGGGTATAAATTAGATCTGAATAAATTCAGTCTGAAATAGAAGGTTCATACAATAGAAAAAAGAAAAGGGAGTGAGAAGACATTATCCTAGCAAGCATTAATGAGACTATTGATACTTGTACTAACAAGTCACCTTCTAAGTAACTGGAGTGTATGTTCTAATATTCCTCTGCGGTTGTGTTCTCCAGCTGTATTTTGTGAGTATGACATCTCTGTTTACATTTTTTCTCAATGTGAACTGTTAAAAAGCACCTGGAAGAAAATTTAGATTCTTGTCATATACTCTTTAGGTAGTTGAAAACACAGTTCAATTTTTTTCATATTTTTTGAGTTGTAACAGGACTGAGCTCCAGAGTTACTGGAAGGCTGAATGCTAGAATACTATGCCATACAAAATTAACACCAGATTTAAGCAAATCTGACAACTGAACTTGTACTGAAAACTATGTCTAGAAAGGTACTTATTACTTTACTTGCTTAATTTATATTCTGCTTATTGTATTATATTCAAGAAAGAACACCTGATCTACAGGGGTAATGCTTTCCTATGAGTTTAGTTAAAATTATTAATGATTAGTTAAGCATGGGGAAAAAACAAACAAACAAAAGAAAAACACCTCTTGTACTCCTCTCCTGCAAAAATTAATGCTTTGTGGAAAAATATTTTGCAACAGCATTAAACTGAAACAATTATTAGAGATAAGCAGGAAAACAGATAAAAGAGAAACATCCCATTCTCTGCTGGTGTGCCTGTGTTTGCTTCTTTCTTGGTCAGCAGAAATATGGCCCCCAGAACAAGCTAAAATTTTTAAGTGTCAGCAGTATCTTCACTTCTGCGAAAGCCTGAGAAAAGGAGAGCATTCATGAGAACATTGATGATAAAAACTTTGCTAAAGGGCAACTTGGGCCCCAGTTTTTTATAGAGGTTCACCTGTGTCTGTCACATTTGCCTCCTTAGATTCTACCAAAATCAAAGGTGTATCAGTCTCATTTCAAAGCAGCTGCCTTACTCATTCATTCTGCTGAGTGAGAGGCATTGGTCAAGAATGAGACTAACATTAGTTCTATCAGTGGCTACCTTATACTTCCCATCCCTTTTTTAGAAGAAAGAAAAAAATAAACTGTTCTTACTGCTAAGCAATGTTTGTTCAACTGATTTTAAAATAAAATTAATGATTTATGATAAATAATACATAACTTCTTGCCAGACATTCATCTAATCCAGTAGGTATCAAATCTACTGGAAGATTCAAATGGTTGGCAGTTAGGAAAGTGAGATCACTGTGGAGGAAATTTAGGGAACTTTTACTTCTACTTTATTAGTAGTGGAGCTATTCTATGATTTCTCAGAGTGCAAAGATGCAAGGATGCAGAAACCCTTCTTCACAGTTAGAATCTACAGTGGAATTGTAGCAACTACTGCTGATTTTAATATTTCTATAGTCATAATATTAGCTTCTCAATATCTGTCATGTAGACAAGTCTTTAAAAGAAAATAAAAATAACCACTATTAGAGCAGCCAGGAAATAGCTGTTTTGTGGCGGCTATTTCATGCTGTTCTAAATTTCTAAATATTCTACAGGGTATTGGTTAGTGGGATACAGGACAAGACAGGAAGGCTGTGAAAGAGATTTAAAGCTTATCTGACAAGTAAACACAGGTCTGCTTACACATTGTCACATAATTTGCAAGTGATGTACTTAGAGACTGATTTTGTTGTCATTTATAGTTATCAGTATTTTATCAGGATAACTTAGCAAAACTCATTGGCATTTTATCCCTTATATAAAATAAAAAATTCAATTAGATTCCGGCCCTTAATTTTGAGAATGACAACAACAAATGTAATTAGGTTACATAGATATATATTTCAGTTTTTTCTTCCTGCTTTCTAGGGAGTCTATCTGCTGTCTCATTCAATATGGAAGTCAATTCCTGACTAATTTTCTGCAGCAAATTCATTTTAAAAAAGTAAATCCAGAGAATAGCTATTTTCTCACATAGAAAGCTGAGACCAACAGCTTTTTATCTTTCAAGATTCTGAAGTTAATAAAAATTACAAAGCAAAGAACCTTGCTCAGAGGTTTTGCTGACAAGTCCTAATATGACATTTGGAGAAGTTTCACAGTGTGTGTAAAGGACAGTATACCAAATTTAAACACCCAGGGCATAATATCCAGGTGCACAGGTGTGTATCTCTACAGAAAGGTGACATGTATGATGCTTTTACCGTTCCCCTGTTCTTGAGGAAGGTTGAAGGTTGAACTAGTCCCTCAAACACTCTCGAGCTTGTGTCTCAGACCTGTGCTAAATGAATCCAAGAGATGGCATCAATTATGTATAAACAGTGGATTTAGAGACATTATTCCAGTTATTCATCCCACCCTATTAGACATGTCAAGGTACCTGGAATGAGATGCCCCCTGTGGGTTGCTTTTTCAAACAGGAGATAACTTTAGTCTAGGCCTTACATTCTGGAGGTGAAAGTTAGGTGAGACAAAACTGGTCTTTAATGGCTGCCTAATGTTCCTTAATATCAGCATATGATGCTAATACAGTACTGCCCTCCCTCAGCCCAGAAAGCTTCTTCTCACTTTGACCATAGAGAGCACCTTCTGCATTTGTAGAATAAGGAGGGTGTGGCATAAATTATATTTAACATTGCTTTAAGGCACTGTACTGAATCCTGAAGACCCGCTCTGCCTGTGAGTGATTATCATGGGGTAGTACTGGATGGTGTGTTAAGACCAGACAAGAGTTCATTGTATCAAGACCTCAGGGGACCTCTTGCTGAAATTTCAGTCACTGCTGTGCTGAGCCTAAGATGATATGCTCTAATTTAGCCCAATGGTATTGAGAGTTGCTTGCCTGGTAGATTTTCAGTCCTGCTCTTTTCCTGAGCTCTGGCAGAGAAAACTCAATTTACTGGTCAGACATCTCTGTTCCATGTACTATTCAGTATTAACTTCTGTTTTGTTTTGTTTTCCTTTTTAAACACGAACTTTCTCTTCTAAGACTGGCACTCATCTGTGTCTTGTATAATCACATGGGCACATTTATATCTTTGCTACATATTTCCTGCAAACTACCTGTTCAATCACTGTAAAACAGTGCAATTTGAACATTTTCTGAGCACCATGTAAATACACATGCTCTCTGTGAAGATGATAGTGGGTGGACTGCATAGTTATGCAATGGATCTGTATTTCTTCTTTAAGTCAATTAATGTAATTGAAGCAAATTCCAATTACTTTCTGGATAGGGCTTAGTTTAATTTATGTCCATGCAGTTCATTTTCCCATGCAAATCCAAATTTTTGGCTATGAAATCAAATAACTTATAGCTCCCAGACAGCGATTTTAGACCTTCTCCTTTCAAAAATTAATTAAACTGAAGCATGCTGTTTTACATGCCAGTATTAGAAGGGAGGTCAGCAACTAACACAGAATACCATACATATCATAGATCTGATCCTGCCTCTCTTAATTATCTTTAGCATCAGATAAAGTTCAGTGACACTCTTCACTGCCCTGGATATTAACATCAGAATTAGAAACAATGACACAATCTTGAGGAAAAACCTTGGTGAAACACTCTGCAGAAGCAGCAATCACTGCTAAATAGACTAGAAAAACAGGTTTTTAAACAGAAAAAATGGTATCTGCTGAGGTCAGAGAATGTTACTTCACCAAGTGTACCAATGCCAAGATTTCAAATTGCATATGTTTTGCCGGGACTTACCAACTATCATTAGGCATAAGGAAGTGTGGTAGGTAGGAAATATTTTATTAATTGTTCATTATATTTATTCTTTCAAACCACAATGTTCCATAAATCCTGCTCTGCGCTGAAAAATAAGTGCCATCAGTAATGGATACACCATTTTCAAAGGCAATTTTGTAATTTTCCATATCTTACTACTCTTATAAGACTTTTTTAAAGTAGCTGCCTGGGAGAGGAGATGAAATATAGTTTTGGAAGCATATTTTATTGCTCTATGTCTACAAACATGCATTATAAAAGACATTCTACTGGAGCATATGGTTATTGTTTAACTCAATCCACAAGTCATTAAGTACAGTAAATAATTTACACATCAAAAAATTGATTGCTACTCATAAATGATTTTAACTCCTCTTTATTAGATTTTCAAACATTTTCCACTTTCAGTAGTCAAATATGCTCAGTTTGAAAAGCCTTGAAGGCGTCTAGAAAACAAGCTCAGGATATATAAAAGTGTTAGTACCCTTCTTTGTGCACTGAATTTATCCAACATGGTACCTAGTGTGATGGCAGAGATACAGGCTCTTCAGGTAACTGCTTTCAGTTTCACACCAGTAGGAATTTTGTTAGCAAGAAATGTGAGAGAAATATGGGCTCAAACAAGCAAAAAAGCTCCTGCTTCCTTTTCCACCTTAAAGTCACAGTGGTCTAGATCAGTCAACTTACGTGAAACCAGACTTCAGGCTGAGAATAGCAAACAGAATAAAATAAAAGATGTTATACCCCAGTATGAGCCGGATTAAATTAGTAACCTTTAAGATGGCATACTAAATAGATTGGGAATAGAAGGATGGATGAAAAACATCGATGCCTTTACTCCTTTGTCTCAATTTACTGTCTTTCAAACCTACTAAAGTTTTATGTTATTGGCTCTTTTGACTCAAATGCTTACTTAAATTCAGGGTGTTGAGGTTGTTTCTGTCAGGAAAATAATTTAGTAATGAAGTCAAGTGGGGGGTTTTGGCCATAGTTAAAAAAATTAATCAAAAAACTTTTTCTCAAATGTTTTTTCATTGGGGTTGTTATGGATTGTGTGGATTTCTGATCCCTGTTGGCCACTTTTTTCAGCTTTTCCCACTCTCTTTCCCTGCTGAATTGACCACCAAAGAAAAAATAATTTCCCTTCATTAAAATTGTCTGCCTACTTGTTGAACACGTATCTATACTTTGCAAGGTACTAGGTACAACTTTTCTGTGGTGTCAGTATTTAAGGAGTTTAAATTGTTTGAATTATACTAAAAGTAAGGCATGGGTTATTACGTATTTCCAATATTTTGAGAATTCTGACAGGCTCAAAAGTATCAAACTTGTATCTTATCTTTATTTATTGGAATAAAAGTAATAATAAATATTAATTATTTATTGAAAATTATTCTAAAGGGTTTATATTTCAGAATAAGCATGACAGTGGTCTCATTTGGGAAGTCTCACCTTCAGGAATCAAGCAAGGTATTGATTGTTCCAACCAATTACATCACCATCTGAAAACGTAATTAAAAAGAGCTTTTGCATGACTTACTGTGTGACTAACCATGAACAAAGAAGTGCACACAGGGAGACATATTTTTCAGTCTTTAATGAAATGAAATCCTGTTGTTTTCAGTGGTAGTTCCACTTAATTAAGAACCACAGATTTTGGCCCATGCATTATCATGCACAAGGACATTGTGATTAGTAGCATCAGAGATGATTTTAGGATGAATATGTGTGAAGGAAATACAGGAAAAAAGGAGTGCTTCATTCTACGTGGAGTTTCACATATTCTTCATCTCTTTCCCTTGCTGTGAGGATTTATACAATACTGGAAAATAAGAGAATAAAAGTTTCTTACCTTCTTGCCTTTTTGCTTACTTCAACAGTTTGTAATCTTTCCTTCAGTTATTGCTCTGAATTGAGTTTTTAATGTTGCATAACATGAAACATCTCCCCAAACCAATAAACTGAATGCCTGTATTTAGCTCTCTAAACTCCATTCATTACTTTTACTAGAGGATGAACTGAATTGCTTGACTAGACACCTACTGCCATACCTTGTAAAATGAAAATAATCTGCATGGACTGGTAGGTATGACAGCAGGATCTATGGGAGCCTATTCTGGAGCAGCAGACTGGGAAGTCTTTCCTCGAGTATGGATCCTCCTTTTCCTTTATGCAACAGAACTGACCTCTGGGTTTTTCCACTTGTTATCGCATTCCAGGAATCAGTCTTTCTGCAGGCTTGATACCTTTGGAGATATAAGAGTACATCCAATTGGTTGTTTAATTAGTGGAAATACTTGAGTACATTTTAAGAGATCTTCTTTCAGGGACTTCTATCAGCAGTAGCTGCATGTGTCAAGAAGCTGAAGCAGGGACCAGGGAATTCATCACACATATCTCTACCAACCAGCAGCATGTTCTGACTCTTCTCTGAATGAAGCACACAGCAGAGTTTGAAAGTCACTATCCTTCAAAACTGTCTGTGACTTTTCCCATTCCCTTGTACAATTTGAATGTTCGTTGTGTCGTGGCAACAGTATTGCTTTGATACAACATTTAAGGCAGCTACTAAGTGAAAAGATGGTGCAATTTTACAGGGACACAGAGAAAAAACAAAACACTGTGTTAATGAATAAATAAATAAAATTTGTAAGAACTAGTAACTCATGATATGGAGATCATGTTTTATTCTTGGCACCTGAGCCTATATTACTTGTGAGTAGTATCAGAATTTGAGTTGTATGAGAAATAGTGTGGCCAGCAGGACTAACGAAAAAGATTTTCCCTCTGCACTCGGCACTGGTGAGGCCACAGTTCAAATCCTGTGTTCAGTTTCAGGCCCCTCATAACGGGAAAGGCATTGAGGTGCTGGAGCGTGTCCAGAGAAGGGCAATGGAACTGGTGAAAGGTCTGCAGTACAAGTCTGATGAGGAGCCACTGAGGGATCTGGGATTGTTTAGCCTGGAGAAAAGGAGGCTTAGGGGAGACCTTGTGACTCTCCATACCTACCTGAAAGGAGACTGTAGTGAAGTGGGAGTCAATCTCTTCTGCCATGCAATAGTACAAGTGGAAATGGCCTCAAGTTGTGCCAGGGGAGGTTTAGACTGGATATTCGGAAACATTTCTTGCCTGCGAGGGTTGTGAAGCACTGGAACAGGAAGTGCTTGAGTCACCATCCCTGAGATATTTAAAATATTGTAGGATATGGTGCTGAGAGACATGGTTTAGTGGTGCACTTGGCAATGCTAGGTTAATAGCTGGACTCAATGATCTTAATGGTCTTTTCCTACCTAAATGAATCTACTATTCTACAAAAAAAAGGGAGAATACTTAATTGCTGTTTGAAAAGGGCATTCATTCAGACTCATCTATGCCTCACCACAGAACAGAATCCTTTGTGGTGAGAGAGAAATGCTTTGAAGGAAGCAGTTAGAAAGAACAATTTCAATTCATGGACCTGAACAACGTAAAAAAATGAGCCAAGCAAAACTTTCCCCGAATGTAAATCTTAATGTAAATTTTATTCCCACCAGCAAATTAAAAAAAAAAAAAAAAAAAAAAAACAAACCGAAAAAACTCCCTCCAATGGATCATTTCCAGAGTATAATCAAATGAGTCTGCAGAATAATAATCTAAAAGTAATCTCTTGTGTCTGAGATGATTTTATCACTCCCTGAGCTACTTGTTCCCTACATTTCACTTGGGAAACATAGTAGCATTACAGATAGCTGCCACAGAGGAATAAGCCCATAGCACCAAGTTTCTTATATAAAACTCCCGAAAATCTTGAAAGATGTGTCTTAATCATTGTTTTGATATGTAATTTTTTTTTTATATGTTTTGATATGTAATTAAGTTGTTTTCTTGGCAAGTGTCTTGCCCCTTCACTTTTACAGACTCTTGTGCAATTTTCAGATGTATTAATTGTATTTCAGAAGAAAAAAATCTATTTCGGGACTTATATAATGCCTGACATGCATTTACCTATACTCATGTAAATACCATTAAAAAAGTGTATGTCCCAGAAGCTGTAGAGGAATGAGATTTTGTCGTCCCTGGAGTATACTTCATTTTCTATTCAAACCTATATTTGGTTAATATATTGTGATAAGAGATTGGCCTTACATTTTAGAAATCAAACAAACATGTAAACCAATTTGATCTCAGGACTCTCAAAACCAGTACAACATGGGAATTGCACACAACAAATCACAGAAATAGCACTACATAGTGGAAGAATGCTTTCTAAGATACTATTTTTTTGGGAAAAGGGCCTAATTGCATTGATAGAATCTGATTAGTTAGCAAAAGAAGATGAGTTTTTATCTTTTGGACCTCAGAGAGATTGTAGCGAAGGAAGATGAAATGTAAGGAAAAAAAAGAATTATGGCCCCTATGAGAAGCATTAAGCCCAGTACCAATCTGTGAAGCTACCTGATTCCATCTTCTTCCTAGACATTGACCTCTGTGGCATCAATCTAACTATTTAGATCCTAACTAACTTGATGAGTTGTTGTGAGAGACTGAAATGTTAATGATTAATGACACAAAAAATCGGCCGTTTGCTGAAGATGTGCAAAGTAACAGCCCAGGTGCAGAGGGTGTGAGCACCAGAAGATGGTCATGACAAACCAACCATTGTTTAGCAACAAGCAGGAGTTTGAGCCAGACAATGGAGGAGACCAATATGAAGCAGGTCCTGTGAGGGGGGGATAATACTTTTTATTATGCTCTGGCTCAGGTACGAAAATTCTCCTCTGGGGAAGCACTGGGGTGTTTACACATAGGCCAGAGGGTTTTCATCCCTGCTCATGTGACACAGCCAGCTCAACTATGCTGAGGCAGCTTTCATAGAAGGTGTTATAACCACCAATGATCCCCAAAGTGCCCCCAGACTCATTTTTGGGGCCTTCCACCAGAGGACTGCACATGATCCACAGTGTGACAACAGATCCATGGTGTTACTTTAGACGGTGTAAAGCTCTGCTCCCAGGGGAGGTACCCTGGGCATTCCCATGTAAACCCAAGCGAATATTAACCCACCGAACTTTGTATTTCATGGGCTTCCCCCACCCCTAATGGATCAAGACTGCGACCATCGTTTTGACCAATGGACATCGAAATTGCAACAATCAAATCTCATCGCCGCATCCACGGGTGGATCCTTCTACTGTTATTTCTTTCTCTTTCTTTCTTTTCCTTATATTTTTACTTTAGTGATATTTTTATGCTTTTATATTTTTATATTACTATAGATAATTATAACCAAAGTGGCTACATACCTCCTTTCTGTTGCAACCAAACTGTTGTAAAATATACTCTATACATATATATATATATATATTTATAAACAACTATTATTAAGTGTCATTTCACTCTAATCCACCCTAAGGGATCTATTAGCAAGAATTTGAGCTACCCTGTCCTTCAGGGGCAGATCATAACTATTGTGTAACTATTTGCAATGTTACATATTCTATAAGGCTTCTTCATATCATCTTTAAAGGACTAGAAAGGCACTCGCGCAGCTAGAACAAAATAACTTTTCTATTTTGTGCTATTTCATCTTCTTCAAGATTCATTAGTGAATTACTAAGTAGGTAATAACCATATCAATAATAAAATGAATATGTAACAATGACAAAATTCTCTTTTCATATTACTTATGTTTATTATTGCTGCAAAATTGAATTATCAGCATACATTTTACTAAGGACAGGGAAGAACAATTGGTAGATGTTCTTTGTGACAATAAATCTGCTCTAAGTTCAATAACCATTTCTTTTTCTAAATGCTGTATACAAGAAAAGAAAAAAATTAGCTATAATTTAATAGCTAGTCACTAGCTAGTTTTTTTTTACTTTACAGTAGCTAGTCACTAGATCATCAGCTGTCACTGTCAAAATAATTATGAAACCATAATATGTATCTGCAGAGATCTGTGTAGATTATAAACTATTGCTTTTCCAAGAAAATGTGGACAGTGTAAATATCTTACTTTTGAAATGAAATACTTATTATTAAATTGAAAAATAGTAATTTTAAAAGTTTTTTGAGTTTTAATACCAAGTTAACCACAAAATTAAGATTTCAAATGTATACCTTTGTGTACTTGAACACTTTTTTGAGAATGAGGGATTATTTTTCTTCTTGTAATTGGAAAATACTAGTTTTTAAATTGAATAATAATCTGTCAGAGCTAGGTATCTGAAAGTCTAGATATTTAAGTACCAAGAGGAAGCCTGACTACCATAACCACCAAAACTGTACAAGTATTTTATAAATCTCTTCTTTCCCATTGTTTCTCTTCTGGTTGTTTCAAACTCTTGCATACTTCCTCCTTTTTCATGAGGTCATATTTACAACAAAGCCCTCATTTTGTTACCTCTAAACCAGTGACTAATCCCAGTATTTTCATAAGCACCATCACCTTCAGTTAATGTTGCTGTTCAATATGCCACTTAACTGAAGTTCTGCCCTAACTTCTTGTTGCCTTAACTCTGATCTCTGTCTTATTTCCTTTGTTTTAGTTTTACTTCTTTCTCAGTTTCTCATATCTGTCTACCTGACTGTCACCCAGCATTTAACCTACATGTTTTCTATTCCAATGTAGTTTCTGATTTCTTGACCTTTAACCTAAGTTCTGAGCATAGTTATTGCCTAGATTTTTATTTTGTTACAATACCCAGTTTCTCCTGAGTTTTGATTCTCTCTTTCTGACTGTATTTGCCCTTCAACAAGAAGGCAGTAAGAAATAAGAAGACCATTGGGAGAAATTGATAATGCCGCAAAGGAATAAGGAAATCAAACCCATGCATTGAGAAAATTCTCTAATTTAACAGTATCTTAGAGAAAATAAATGTAATATCACAGTAATTTTTTTTTTTTTTCAGTTACAGCAAAAAAAAAGGGGACACCAGCTCACAAGAGCACTTACTTATGAAATAATTATTAGAAGCAGCTAGCTGTGTTTTAGAAAAAGGAAGATTTTTTCACCCAGTACCACAGCAACTGAAAAATATCATACAGGAAATCCTTTACAGATTAAAATGTGAAATACAGAGGTTCCAGCTGAGTTGATTATTAAAATTGAACTTGAATTTGGAATGTCTTTCAAAAGTTACGGATGTTTTTATGAAGGAAAAATTTGTGAGGGAAACATATTTTGAGTTGTTTATTTTTCTAGAGCCATAAGTGCCATTGACACAATAAAGGTTGTAGAGTGCTAGGTGATGCAGACAGTACATGCATGACGGACACAAAAACTGTAAGGTTTCAACCTAGGTAGGGACTGGGATGCAATTTACCTCACCAAACTTCAGCACAAATTTATCTTGCCTGCCCTGAGTGTCAGCCATATTGGTTTACATCAAAGATTTGTGTTTAGGTTCCTGTTCAAATGAACAGATTTCTATTACTCACTTGAGTTGTTGATTCAGACATAGAAGACTTGTTTCAGAAACAGGAACATCTAAAACAAAATACCTAGATATGTCTAGGTACAATACAGGCTGCATAAAAGACCTTTTAAAATGAAAGCCAGAGTTGATCTGGAATCCCTTAGTGAAGCACAAACCAACCTCCTGCACTGTAGTTAGGGCAGATCAAAACACATTGCATCTGTCTAAAAGTGCATGTTTGCTATAGCATAAACTAAATCGATCCTTTCACTGTATTGACTGAAGCCTTGATTAAGTTATTCACATATAAATATTTAATACCATGACCTAGCATATCCCACTACCTTAAAAATTCCTGCACAGGAAATCAGAAATGTCTTTTAGTCCCTATGCCATAAACACCAGCACATATGCCTTAGATGCTCTACAGCAGTTTAAAAGGCATCCAAGCACTGAAATCCAAATTTCTACTGACTGTAACATACAGTGAAGAGAAGATATGCAATGAAGCATTGCAGAACATCCCTTTGGAACAAAGTGACTGTATATACTGATAATGTAAGAAGTAAAGTTGAACTAAAAATAAGATTGGAGGACAGAAGTTGCCCTGCAGAGACAAACTAGGCTAGATGTATTATTTAGTTTCAAATTAACTC
>VZTE01000894.1:210005-257603 GCA_013397775.1 Eulacestoma nigropectus | reverse complement strand
TTTTTTTTTTTTTTAATTCCAATCTGCATTGACCAGCAAATATTATTATGTCTACATTCCAGGACCTCATTTGGATATGCTTTTTTGGTAATAACTGAAATTATTAGAGAGTAAAGCCATTTTCACTTCCAGGGAAAAGAAGACAATACTATCTTAAAATTGTAGCTGAATATTTAATTTCTTTTTAAGGAGGTAATCCTTCTAAAATGGCAGATTAGAACACGTCAAAAATATTGAATATCCTATTTTTATGCATATATGTTTTGTGCCAAAATAAAATGTTGCTTAGCTTGACATGGTTTTGGAAAACAGTTTGATTTTTGTTTGAAATGTTTTCAAAGAGAAAGGAGGTCTGTATGAGTTTTTCTGATGCGATCTAATAACAGCATTTAGAATTTGAAATTACTAGATGGTAACAACAGATTGGTTAGGCACTAATTCATAAGTGAAAGGTCAAAAATAGAATGCAAATATGTTAGTACTTGCCAATTTAAATCTTTAAAGAATATTTTTTTTCAAAAAAGTAATTATAATAATACAACTAAAAACTTTTATAACTTTCAGAAATGGGATCTGAAAAAAAAGACTGAAGAAATTCTTCATGGTAGCCTCATCAAAAAGCATATGGATTCTATATAAGAGGACGATACCTGCCTTTTCCCTATTGTCATAGTTGCAGTCGTTCTGACTACTGGCAGAATCTTAGGAGAAAAGAGAAAACATTCTTAAAAAAGAGACAGGGAGACACTTCTTGAAGTAGAATATTTGTGCAACAGATACAGAAAGGCTTAGTTTTGGCTTGTTAAAACTATTTCCTGTGTTATTATTTTCACATTGAAAATGCATGTCTTCACTGAAACCACAAGTAGTGTTGGTTTAAGTTCAATTTGCAGCTGAGGAGGGTTGATTTATCAGAGCTAAGCATCCCTGCTGACTGGGACAGCTAATTGTTATGTGGGTGAAGCAGTCTTTGTCAGATTGGTAGAGGTATCCATCCCAAATGACACTCTCTCAGGGGTGTCCTGCTCTGCCTATTGCAGTTGTCCTTTAGAGAGACTCAGACCTCACCACTACAAATCAATATCAGCCAATTTTAAATCCAAATAAATAAAACCATGTAGGGAAGATTTCATTGAGAATTACGGTCCTAAACACGTCTCAGTCAAGGCCTAACTTCCTAATTACAAAATTATGATTAAAAATTAAATCCTGCCTCAAGTGTCACCAACCATAGAGGTATCTAAATTCATACAGAAAATTGGGTCTTCTTAGAGATCTCCGCATGACTAGAAAGCAAACTGGAGAATATACCTACCCAGCTCTTTAAAATAGAGAAATTAATGATACTTGAATGTTCATTCTTACTGGGACTGATCCAATAAGCATAATACAGACATTCTGGTTCCCATGGACCAAGTTTTCTGCAAAATCTATTCCTCTTCAAATATATAGCAGATGCTGGCTTTCTTGTAAAAACCGTGGCTGCGATGATTAGTGCATGAAATCAGTGCAGGGCTGCACATACACTCTTGGCCAATAGCCTGGATAACACCACCTGTTAAGAATATGAGAGCACACAGTGCATGTGTGTGTGTATTGAATAGACAAAACTGAATGGTGCTTGTCCAAAAAAAATCGTGTTAAAGAGGAAGAAGACTCCTCAACCCAACTGTCATCTTTAGGAAGAAAGACAGTGATTAGCTAGGTTAAACACTACTCATAATTTTTCAGACACTTCTGCAGCAAAGAAAGATTAAAGAAAAAAATTATGTTAAAATTTTAAATTAAAAAGAATTCTAACAAAAGCCACCATGAAAATTCACTTGCCATATTTCATAAATCTATTTAGGGATGAAATGAACTGCATCTTAAAATACTTAATTGTTCTGTGTTTATAAGGGATTCTAATGGATTAAATTGTATCTGGACAGGTGAATACTGTTTCTACTGGTAGCAATTTTTTTCCACCATTCATGCCATGAATAGAAGAAGATGCCTGCTGGAAAAAAAAATGTATTAGAGAGCTAAATATGGGAAAGTACTTACAAACACTTTTCTGTTTAATGTTTACTTTTGCTGGTTTCTGGGGATAGATTATTTGGATTGCCATCCTCCAACAACATGACTTTTCATTCACTGTCTTAGGAGTGTGTTGGTTGTGATCTATTGTATGGATAATAAAAAGGCAGATGATGGGATCCTTATATCTTTGTTAGGTCCAGTCCATGACTGCCATTTTAACTTGAAGATTGGGATAGACATTTGGGATGTACTGCAATATTTTCATTTTGATTTTCTGGCTAAATTAAACCAGAAGATTTATTATAGGCCTTCTACTTCCTATTTATCATGTAAAACTTTTGAATACTTAGTTATCAAACTTAAAAGATTCCTTAAAAAATAAAAATAGAATAATGCAGTAGGATGTTTACACTTAAGTGTGGAAACCCAGCTTCACGCTGCTGCCCTGAATCATGCACAGAGCAACCTAAAAAAGCCTCCAGGTATTATAGGCCGTGTTAGCTCATCTGCTTAGCAGCAGAGGTCATGATGAGCACATCACCCCGGTGGTCTATTATCTCCTCATGAAATTCAGAGACCAAATCAAGGATTCTCCTCTAGTATTAAGACTCTCTACAGGATTGGCACTAACTGGCAGAAAAATTGTCTTTCCCTGCATGATCCTGACCTCCCAAGGCATAACATTTGAGTGAGGCTCTGAAACTCTTGACCAATGGAATAAAGATCATGTGAAATATCTGACAGTATCTGGACATCTAACTGTGAAGAAGAGTTACTGTCATGCATGTATGTATTTGTATAAGTAAAGCAGGAGTAATTGCTTCTCTGCAGCTTTTCTTTAAGCTTCATATACATGCATATAACTTTTGTATAGTCACGAAAAGACAAGTAGCCTCCAGCCTCCTTCCCCAGCCCAAGAAACAAAATAAAACAAAAAAAACAAGCAAACAACTAAACCCAGCAAATCAATACAAAAAACCTATAGGCTAGATAAAGCAGTAGAGGAAAAACATCATTCTTCACATCTTTCTCTTTATACACATGGTATGAGGATCAGGGAAGTATTTGAGATAAAAAGGCTCAAATGCTGGATTTTGAAATCACTATTTTTAAATTAAAACTTTCTATTTTATTTTGAAAAATAAGTAAAAATGGTGAAGTATGGAGACTGTGGGTGCTGAAGCAGTCTGTTGATTGAGTCTTGTTGATTCATACTTGGTAGAGGAGGGGAAAGAAGTGGATATTGTCTACCTTGACAACAGTAAAACTTTGGACACTGTGTCACAAAAGTTCTTAATAGAGATTGTTGATGTACGAGCTGGAGAAGAAGACAGTAGGGTAGGTTGAAAACAGGCTGAATAACCAGTACCGTGGGCAGTGGTCAGTGGTACAAAGAGACCAGTCACTAACAGTGTACCCCAGGACCAGTAATGGGTCCGATGTTGTTTAACATCTTCATTGATGATCTGAATGATGGGCAGAGTCCACCTTAGCAAGTTTCCTGGGCAAACAATGCCCAGAAGAGTGGTTGATGTGCCAGAAGGCTGTGCTGCCATCCAGAGGAACCTCAACAGGCTGGAGAAATGAGATGAGTGGAACCTCATGGAGCACAAGAAGCAAAATGTTAAGTCTTTTCTCAGGTGACAGAAAATTTCTTTTGCTGAAATGCATATTTTTCAAGGTGACTTTGCAGGCTTTCTAGTTTTGAACATAGATTTCAAGAAATTAGATCTGAGGAAAATCAATGTCTTTAGTGTTCCTTTATGAAAGACACATTGCCAGGTTTCAACAAGCTGTAAAAATATTTATATAATCGTGTACACATGAGTGCATAAACGCAGAAACATAAATGAATTTACCAATACGTATAACCATGTTCAAGTACACACAGACCTCAATGCATACATATTTACATACATACATTCAGAGACAGGTTTTTTTTTAGGAAGATGTTTGTGTGTACATTTGTATATACAGAGGCTTATTGAAAGTTAGAAGATGAGGCACTACAGTGATATAATTTAAACAAATAGGATTTGAATACAAATGAAAAAGTAAAACAACTCTTTTAACTTCCATCTTACCTCTTGTGGGGTTTATGGATAAAACATCTTTTCTACGGCTGGGAATTGAATTTCTGCTGAAGTAGGCTAGTTTAAGCTCCTTGTGTTTCTTGTGAATAGTCATTAAAAGAAAGTAAAATCAATAAAGATATTCCTTCTAGAACTGGAGAAATATTTGCAAAAGCTGTAGCAAATATTTTTTGCTAGAATAGAGATAAATACATACATATATCTTAGAAATAATGGAATTCATTGCAGAGTTCTGGGATCAGAGCTTAGGACTGCATAGTAAACAGTTTCAAAAGCATTACCGTAAGTCAGAGAATCTGAAGATTTCACAGCTTAATATTCACATGGGTGAGTTTTTTAGGTAGGGTGACAGGAAGGAACAGTAGATATGAAACACTAACAGAGCAGTGAGAAGTATTTCAGTGTTCTTCTGGACAGAGCTGAGCAAATGTCTTTTTCCTGAACTTGGAACCCAAACTGTAATTTTTAAAATATACTTGATACCTTGTTTTGATTATGCTACATAAGCTACAAGTATTTCATCTTAATGGAAAATTCCAAGTAATGCGGGCATCAGAACAGACCTTTGATGGGTCTGAAGGACACTTCACTCTGATCATCACACAATGCACAAACCCACTTTGCTGGACCACAGTACCCCTGATGTCAGATTGCCTTCTGTCTCCTCTACTGCAAACAGTTGCATTTGAGAAGTGATTTATTCCAAGAAACTGACAACCTCATATTCAGTTGCACTATGAAATTCATGTGAAAAGGTTTTGGTCAATGTTTCGCTTTCAGCATCCTGTGTGTTGAACAACCAAGGATGTCAGCCGGAAGAAGCAACCAATTAAAGGGACTCTGGAGATTCAAATAACTTGTGTTATCCTTTCACTGCTCCTTGACTTTTAGAACACATTTGAAATCATAGACAAAATCAATGTAAGTTTTCCACAGAGAGTGTCAGAATACCTTACTAATTTGTGGATGTAATGTAATTTAATATATGTGTATGTAATGCATATACATGCATTGAAATGCAGATGAAAATCTGCAACACAGACAGGATAAAATTTATCAAATTTAAATTATGCTGAATCAACATATTGCAATGATTGAATGAGCAAAAACCAGCACAAATTTTTCATTTGTTAATACAAGTAAAAATTGATTCAACATAATATAATTGTAATATTATTGATAATATATAATCATCAAACAATAGCATTCGACCAGACTGCTGAGACATTCAGACACACGTTATGATAGATATCCTTAATATTCCACTAAGAGTAACTATAGCTTTGAGTGTTTGGATTTTTTTTTTTCCTCCTGCATATTACCCAGAAGAAAAAAACTTGCTACATCAGAACCAAAATGGAATTTTTCTTTGGAGTTGGTCTAGGAACAAATGCCTTTTGTGATACCAGGATAGTTTCTAATATACTTGGTTTTCTCTTGGAATTTACTTTACAAGAACTGATCTGGTCTAGCCATCCTCAGTGAGTTATATGACTGACCAGAACACAGTTCAGAAAGCTACACCTTTGCATTCTGTAAAGGCTGGGTGGCAATAACGGCATTGCCTTTTTTATTATGGTGTGTACAGTATTGGTAGGTATCTAACTGCCTTCTGACAACCTTCCGCTCATTTTTGAGGGGAAGTGGCTCATTTAACAGCAGCTACATGGCACTGGGAAATGAGGTTTTCTGGAGAAGTATCCTGAGTGATAGTATTTGAAGTGACTAGGAAATGAGGCACAGGGAGATTGCTGTGCAATAGGATGGTTACTGTGAGTACTTCAAATGTTTATCATTATACACTGCATTGACAAGCTTTTTACCTATTTTGATGTCTTGTTGTTTAACAGGCAGAGCTCTACTAACACCGAATAAAAAAATAATTTTTATTACATCTAAACTGAATAGACAATAAAATTCTAACTAGGACAATGGTTGTTTTCCTGTGCCTCATTGGTTTGAAGAGACTGCTTAGGTTAAGGCTTTTTGGCAAGTTTTTATGTTGAACAAAATTCATAGAATGTTTTAGGTTGGAAGGGACGTTAAAGATCATGTATTTCTAAAGCCACTGCCTCCTGCAGGGACACCTTCTACTAGACCAGGTTACTCAAAGTCCCATCTAGCTTAGTCTTGAACACCTCTAGGAATGGGAAGGCCACAGCCTTTCTAGGCAACACGTTCCAGTGGCTCACCACTGTTACAGTTAAGCATTTCTTCCTAATACCTGATCTAAACCTACCCTGTTTAACTTAAGGCCATTCCCCTTGTCATATCACTATATGCCCTTGTCAAAAGTCCCTCTCCAGCCTCCTTATAGCCTCCTTTAGGTACTGCTAAAAGGTGTCCCTGAAGCCTTTTTCTGAACAGCCTCAACTCTCAGCCTGTCATAATAGGAGAGAAAAGTCCTTGTGACAGTCTTTTGTGCATCACACAGGGCTGGCTAGACATTTCACAGAAGTTGTATTTTCCTAAAACAAAGAAAAATGGTTATTGTATTAACAAGTTAAATTATCTAAGTTACCTTCATGATATTCCACATTCCAATCTGATATGTGTTCAGCCACTGTTCCCACAGAATCAAATGCATCCAGATACTGGCAGACAGCTGGACAGGTATGTGGCAGCAAGGCACAATAATTGCACTTAGTTGCTTACTTATAAACATAAGATTTAGATATGGTCTTAAATCTGCATTACTTTTTTCAGAGCTGCAAGTCAAAAATAAGTTTATTCACCATTATTAGGTTTATAAGGAATACAGTTCTCATGGAGATAATAAAAGGTAATGTTTTAGACTACTAGGGTGTTTGTAGAAGATTTCATCTTTGAAACTCTGATAATGGCAAAACTCCCATTGGCATCAAGGAGAATTTTGCCTGCCCAAAGACTGCAAAATCAACCAGAAAGTTTTTCAATAAATTTACATTCCATTTAAGGGCTTTTATGACTTCAAAAATAGTTTTGTGATTTCCCACATAATAGGTCTCTAGACTTTTGATTAACTAATTTGAGGTTCTTCTTCATGGATATTCATTTACACATTTCATATAAAGGTACAAATTTGAATATCTTAGAATTTTGCCCTATCTATTTGCCCTATTTTTCTCCTTCAGGGAGATAGGATAAAAATGAATCATCAGCATTTCGTTTGGTTTTGGTCCAACTCTCCACATAACCAAAGAAACTCATGATTCGTCAAGATACTTTGGGCTGGAGAGAGAAAGATAAATTTTCTCTGATTATGTAATGATAATCAGAGGTATTTACCTCTTTTATTTGCACGAAGAATACATTTGTGTTTTGTGAAGTATTTTAATTTAATTAATGCTATTAATCTAAACATACACTTTCTAATTTTGCATGAAAATGAGTATAATAAAAATATGCTACTGTAAGAGTAATTTAGAAGTCCTCTTGGTGGACTTATGCGGGGAGGAAGTGGTAGAGGGGAAGATGGAGAAAAAGAGAAAAATAATAAAGGACAAAGAGGAAGAGAGAAGGAGAAATGGAAGGTTGGAAGAAGGGAGAAACTGTTCTGGGGGGTGATCCAGATCAGAAACCTTGTAGAAATTAACTGATTCTGATTGGAAATTCCCGTGTCAGTTGCCTATGCTTAAATGCTACTAATAAGCCTCAAGATGTCTTGAAGAAAGAAAATAATTGAGCTACTTTTACTCTACTTTGCACACTGATGCTTTTATTCTGACTAAATGATATGGATCTAGACATCATGACAGATCTTTTCTGATATCTTTTCTGATAAGGCAGCTTCTAGTCACTTGTTAATTTTGTTCCTTTGCCCTCTCAGCAACATCCTAGAAAAGTCAAACCTGAAGACAAAAATATGAGCTTACAATTATTATCACTGTTTCATTAAACTGTTACAACCCACTTTTCATATATAAGAAGTCGAGAACTGGATAATTGCAGCATGATTGCAGTACTGATTTTCTCCTTTTGTCAATGACTTTTATTACAATTCTATTGCTCATAACCTTTGAATACCTGACATGTAATTTTGTTCTGATTTATTATACCTTAAATAATATTTGATTGGTATGAGCTACATGATGATGTCACTTACTCTGGGTATTATAAATGCATCTGAATGTTTACCACACTGAGAAATTCATCACAGCAGTCTGAAGAAAAGTTATGGACACTAAATAAAATTACTTATTTGGTAAAGTGGCTTTTTAAATAGATTTCAAAATTTCACATCATTAGAAAAGTCAGGTTTAGAAACATTCTATTCTTAAGAGGAAAAATAAAGCTCAGTTTTCTCTCTCTAAATATACACATAGATTGCAGATGTGCTACTAAGTTGTCTGCTTCTGAAAATTACATACAGATCCATCAAGAAAATGGTACAGTACAGTTTTATAATTCCCCTATCCAGTGTGATCTCAGTTTAATTTTTATGAGATTGCACAGCAAAAACTTACCCTGCTGCACCGTTTGGTTTTTTTGTTTTTTTTTTTTTTTTTGAATGAGGAATAGAAATGTGGACCATTTGAAGGAAATAGTCCAAAGGCATACAGAAGCAGCTACCATATTTTCCTCTTCCACTAACTCCTTCTGATTAGTTCATAGGAAGGTTAACAATGGGAAAAGAAAGCAATGGCCCAACAGGGAATAGAAATAAGGAACTCTTAGACATATTCTCTTCTCAGCACTGAGATGTCAGTACTTTTTAAATACAAAGGATCCCTTGTTCACTTCCGGTTTTTGCTAAGATACAAGAGTCATCTGTTATTTGTATGAGATCAGTTCCTTTAGTTTTGATGTGATCTTCTACCAGAGTAAAGTGGTTGAGAAATAATATTTAAATCCCAATACAGGGTTTTCACAAACCCACTAAAGCTGTCACAGGGTTTTTCTTGGAAAACAATCTTTATTACATAATTATTTCTTTTTTTTAAATGATAAAATGGATGAAAAAAAGAAGAAGAAAATTTCTTTGACATATATTTTCAGAGCCTGATAGTCTCTATCCAAGTGGCCTACCAGTCCATAGGGAAAGATATTTTCACCAGTTATCTACGCACACAAAGACACCTGTGTCTATACACACAGAAACATTTACATGTGGAATTTTGTTTTATCTTAGAAACATTCTACTTCCCTGGCCACTGGTATAACTCTTACAAAATCTTAGAGTTTTACTTAAGTTTGAAAGGAATGTATCATGCTGTAAAGCTTGTAATTTTATCTTCAATTGGGAAAAAAAATCAGTGAACAAAAGAGGTGTTTTCATGTTCTGAATGTTTTTTCTGTCTTTTAAAAATTTCACATACATATGTAGTTACTGCAGCAAAAGGATTTATTTATGAAGTTAAAGGTATAAATTACAAATATCTCATTTAAATGCAACCTTACAGACAGCTGAGAAAGGGAGGCAAACATCACAATTTAAACTTTAGGAAATTAATCACGTCTTAGCACTGAGTACTCGAAGTTAACAGAATGTATATTACACAGAAAGTGAAAAAGAACTTTTGAGAAAAGGAAAGAATTAAAAAGAAATAATGTACAGCAGTATGTCTGTTCAGTGACAGTGAACTGACCGTTTAAATATCTCATATTTATTCTTCTTTAATTATCATTCTCCACAGATACAGGGCTTAGGCTGAACTGAAGTGTGTGCTACAGAACTAGCACAGCTACTAGCAACTTGCATTATATTGCCTGCCAGTCATTTTATTAAGCACCTAGTACCTTGAGTTTTATCACAGCAGACAGCAAATGAATAAGAGACTTTTAGGAAATTTGAGAACATTACTTTATTCACTTTTATAGTACAGATTTGCACAGCAGCTAAACAGTTTGCTTTAAAAAAAAATGAAAAATGTATAAACTGCATATGCCACTCTCACTAGCAATAACAAATAAGACAAGTGTTCCTGCTGGAAATGTCATTTAGAGGCATCATTAGAAAACTCAGTAACAGTTATTCGAACAAAGTCTAGTTAACCAAGAAACACTATTCATAAAAAAAATAAATTAAATAATTGTCTCACCCTGAAGGCACGTAGATTTCTCCAGCAGTTATCAGAGGACCAAATTCTAAAGGCGACAGGGATTCATCATTTTGCTCAACCCACCAAGACAATGTTCAGTGCATCACAGCAGTGACTCAACAGCTTAACTAAGCCCTTTTCATAAATGACAGGTCCTGCCCTATACAGAACTTTGGAAATGACTTCCAATTTGAGCAGTTTATAGATGAAAGAAAATACATTAAAAGCATGAGCAAAGGTAGAGGATGCAAGTTTTGAAGGTCTACCTACCCAAAAATCACAGGAAAGTTCATGTACTTTTCTGTTCACTGCTTTTCCCCCTGAGAAAATAATATGTTGAAATAATTTAATCTTCAAGGAATGGGCACACTTGATCAAATATAGACATCTTCAGTACTGAAATCACCAATTCGGTTCCTCAAAGTTCCCCGAAACATTCTGACCCAAGTTAACTAATGAATGGCAGCAAGCACTCATTCTCATGGAAGAAATTAACCTCATCTAAACATAAACGTGTAGAACAAGTCAAATGAATTGTGTCCTAAGTGTGTAATTTTTTTGCTCAAATATAAAGAAAGGCTTGGATGATTAGTTCATCTGTGCTTTTCTGAACTGCACATGTTTAATAGAATTGCATCCAAGAGAATCAAACTATATAGGCTTATTGGAAAACATGAGCTGTGTTGAAATGGTTGTATAATCCTAGCTAGTTCCCTCTAATAAAGGAATCAACCTGCTGGAAAACTGCTGAAATCTATAGTGACACCCATTCCCCAAAATAAAAAAAACAAAAAAAAACCCAAAAAAACAAAATTCACAAAACTAAACAACAAAGCCAAAACCAAAAGGAAAACAAAAAACAAAACAAAAACCTCCACCCCACAAAAACAAAAAAAAAAAAAACAAAAAAACAACCCAAACCAACAAACAAAAACCCAAAAAAACCTCCCAACAGAAGAACTAAAAATCAACCCAATGTGGAGTTTTTTCCACAATCTAATTTTCAGGGAAAGGAGGTATGTGAAAGGTCTTCCATGAAGACACAAGCTTTCGTATAACACCCTATCCACCATATCTAAACAGGACACATTCTAGTCACATATATTTTGAATCCCATGTTTTATGATACCTGGGCATTCTCAATACATGCATATATGTCTCCAATTTTTTAACTTACAGTAATGACCTTCATGAAAAAGTTATGCTATAGGATTTCATTCTTTAAAGAAAATTGATGACAATATTCCTCCAAGCTTGCTGTCTGATTGAATATGCGATGTAACTCAAAATGTGAGAATGTCATAGGGCGTCAGGGGAAAGGAGGTAGAAATACACACAAGGACATACAATATTACAACTGTGAAAATAATAGTGGTTTTTTTTTTTATCCTCAATTCCATCGTCCTTTCCTCTTTCTAATTAGCTTTCCTCCATAACTTTTCTTACAGCTATTTAGCCTCCGGCTGGGATGACATGTGGAAAAATTCCTCTGAGGCCAATGGTAATGTCGTTCTCTGGATTGCCCAGTAATAGTCACAAAGTATTGTTGATAAAATCTCTCAAGCACACCACCTCCAGGATAACAGCTAGTGGCCAATAAAGTAGGGATGACCTGAAGTTCATTTCCCTTTTTGTGTGAAAAGAGAATGACCCTATCTCTCCTCTGCTGCTCTTCATTACAATGTCAACTCAATCTATTATACTTTAACTTACAGTATTTTATGATACACGATTACTCAGAAGATACACAGTACTCTTGTATTTTCTACCCTTTATTGTCTATAGCTAAATATTGAAATAGAAAATAAATACCTTATGTGCAAGTAGAGAATCTGTGTACTAGAGACCAATGACCAATCAGTTGTGGTTGATTGTGGAATCTGATGCACGTTTTAAAAATCAATACCACTGCAGGTTCTTGTGTTTATAAACAAGGTTTATGAGAGACAAGAGCTGGATCTCTGATCCTAATGCTGAGAGTTTGGGATTCAGAATGCTCACTGTTGTGCCTCACAGAGTGTCAGTGATTAAAGCAATATTTAATGTGTAATTTTTTGTTTATTTTGTGGGCATCTGCTTCATTTTATGTTGTTCCATTATGAAAACCATATTTAGATCATGCTGTAATATGCAGAACACAATCACTCTCCTGTTAGAATTCTTTTGATTCATCAGTAATTATGTCAATTAATACAGAGATGTACAACACATAGAAGAGTGTTCCCTTGTTTCTCAAATGTCAGTTGTTATAAAGCCTTGTTTTAAAAATAACTCCAGACATGAAATTTCCTTTTTTATTTAAAGTTCTCTACAGGATGGAGCTGGAATCAGAAATGAAGACAAAAGTTATTTTCAGATGAAAAAAAGGAATTGTTCATCTCAGAAATTCCTAATGAAGTCTTAATGCATACTGTATGTCTTCAGCACATAGGGCTAGTGAATAGCAGCATTAGAAAAAAAAATCAAGCAGCCATTATCGTTACTATCATCATCATCAGTCATCAGCTCCATCACACAGGTTTGTGCGTATGCTGTAATGAAAAAGAAGAAAAAAAAGAAAAGAAAAAAAGAATGAAAAAGAGAAAAGGCTCCTGCTAATTCTAGATTGCCGAATAATTTTAGCTAAATTTACACTACCCCCCTTGAATGACCTCCTAAAGGAGGTTGCAACTCATCAGCTCTGTCGTTAGCCTAATCAATATAATCCCATTATATTTTCTTCTTTTTTTACAGAGACACTCACAGGAAAGGTTATCACCAACTGCTGTGTGAGAATTCTTCTGTCCCCATGGATGCACAATATGTCACCCACTGTTAGTCAGATCATCACCGACATGGACAAGAAGCAGTGGCTGTGTGATTGGCCTATGCAACATAGTATACTCTTCCAGAAGAATGAGCATGAGTCCAAAGGGACCATCGCTGATGTTGTCAAGCATGGAGATTTGGTGTGAATTCCCTGCTAAGACAGTCAGACCAAATTATTTTTTATGAAGTATTCCTAAGGAGGCCCTTGGTAAAAATACTGGGTTTGCTACTTTTGTTTTCTACTAGTCTTGTTTCTACTTGTCAGGATGCTCAAAAGTAGCTTTTTATAAATTTCTCATAACCTTTACAGGAGTAAAAATGGGAGTTTTGAGTCACTGAAATTTTGCTGGAAATATGCTGGGCTGAGCATTAGCACTGCAATTTTCAGCATAAAATGCTAACAAATACAGAACTTTTTTTTTCCTGTAATGACAATTCTTTAACCTTCCTGACTAACCAAAGTAAGCAGCAGGAGTAAAAATGTCATTGTGGTTGGCCTAAAATTTGATTAGAGACTCTGTGATTTTTAGGGTAAACTATAGGTAAGAAAATTCACATCCAAATTCGATAAAATACTATTTAGACAGAAAAGATTGTGTGCTGTTGTTTCGCTATTTTTTTAGTATTAACAAAAATCGCAATGTTTCTGTGTTTACTGAGAGGGAGAATAATTCTGCAGAATTAGGCTATTTCAGAATTCCAGGACCAGAGCCATATAAAGTTTATAAGATATCCATATACAGACATCCAAGAAAAATCATTTCAAGCTTGGTGCGACCTTTAAGTTCACTAGGTAATTTGGGAACAATATTTTATTAATGATGTCTAAACTTTTAAACTTGCACCAAAAAGAGATAGAAAGAAATTGCTTTCTTAATCTGTCTGAAAGCATCTAACATCTAAATAAACACATTAAAAAATATTATCTATCATTGCCACTGCACTATAATCCATTATCTTAGACATCTGCATGTACTTCAGAATTAAACACCAATATTTGTCCATAACTTTATGGTCATGGCATCAGTTAGAGATGATCAATACATTTTTCTGACTTGCCTGAAATATTTAAAAAATAATTCAATGCAAACTGCCCTGGTATGAAAATGAAAAGTGAAGTGTAGCAGCTTATGTTTTGCACTTTCTCAAGCCTCAGCTGTCAAAACAGCTCTGCAGGGTTTCTTGGGTTGTTGCTTTTGTTTTGTTTTCAACTTAGGTATGATAAGCCACTCCGTGTAACTTTGCTCTAAAAGCTTTTTTTGTGGTAGGTTGGCCTTGCTTCGACACCAGGTTCTCCAGGTGATAGAGCCCCTCTATCACTCCCCTCCTAAGTGGGGTGGGAGGGTGGAGAAAATAAGATAGAAAAATCCTCATGGATCAAGATAAAAGCAAAAGCAAAGGCAGCATGTGGAAGCAAAGTAAAACAAAAGCAGGTAAGGTTCAGGCCAGGAGTCAGTATTTCGGTGTTTGTAGTGGTTTCTCTGTGAGACAAACACCATAATAACAAATGCCATGACTCCTCACTTCTCTTAGCTTGTGTTGAAGAGTAGACATCATATGGAATATCCCTCTGGTCAATTTGCATCAGTTGTCCTGGCTATGTCACCTCCCAAGATTTTGCCCACCCTCAGCCTGCTGGTGAGGGCAGAATATTGGGAGGACAGCACTGATGCTGTGCCAGACCTGATCAGCAGAAGCCAAAACACTGGTGTGTTATAAACACCTTTCCAGCTACCAATACAGAGCACAGAACTACAGGGATGGCTATGAGGAAAATTAACTCCTTTTCAGCCAGGGCCAAAACACTTTTCACTTTTTGAAAACAAATTATTATAAGTTTTTGAAAATATCAAGTTACTTGAAGTCTATGCTGTGATGGCTTATATAGATGTCTTTGACTTCTTATTTATTTTTTCTCAGAAAAGAACTGGGCACAAAGAGTTCTGGTTCTGGTTTTTCTCATTTCAGTGAGAGGAAATAACTGCTATACATATAAAGCCAGGCTCTTCCTATGGATAAAGCATACCTTAAATACTGAAAAAACAGAGAT
Organism: Eulacestoma nigropectus; assembly: GCA_013397775.1. Lineage (NCBI taxonomy): Eukaryota > Metazoa > Chordata > Aves > Passeriformes > Eulacestoma > Eulacestoma nigropectus. The sequence goes on along the minus strand of VZTE01000894.1, from coordinate 242,610 downwards.
AGAAAGCGAGATGACAACTGCCCTCTCCAAGTCAGTCCAGACTACGTATGATGAAGAACTCAGATGCAAGTTCAGTTTTAAAATGGTGCCAAATTGCAATTTCTAGATTGTGTTAGACAACAATATTCATATCTTGGACAGGTTTTACTACAGATTCATCACTTTAATGTACCTAATAAGGTGATTTAACATAAACTAATCTTTAAAGTATTTAATCCAGAAAATTATACCTTTTTATCTGTTCAAATATTTCTTGTGACACCTCTGCGTCAACTTCTCAGAGAAAGGAGAATAAACAGAGAAATTTAGGGCAAAATATGTTTAAAATGCCAATTACTTATATAGTTTTCTCAAGAAAGAATCAAGAAACTAATTCAACCTTTATGAAAAGGAGTAGATTTCTTTCCTCTGTGCCAGTAAGAACTGAGTCTTTATAATTTTCCTCAGTGAATTAGGTCAATGGTAGTAATGGGTCAAAATACAACTCTTTGACAAACATTCATCTATTGAACATTTGAGAAAAATTTCTAAATACGTAGTATTTTGCCAACATTTATATATTATTTGACAGTGATTTTAAAAATTTCTCAGGCCTTTCTTTTAAAAATATAAACTCTTTTTTGAATCCTGCAGACAAAATATAAGTTTTACTTAAATCCTTATGCTTTCAAAGTTACAATGACAGATTTGTAATGAACATTTAAACATTCTTAAATTTTTTGCTGAAGTAGTAGGCAACAACACTGCAAAAAAAAAAAAAAAAAAAGACACAAAACCCCAAAACAAACTGGATCAATACAAAACATTTTAAGACAATTTTTAATTTTCTTTAGGTTCTTTGAATGCTATATTCTTTGAATTCTAATCAAATGGAGATTCATATGTACCATTTCAGCCCTTTACTCCTCCCGTACAACCACGCAAATGCTCAGAGGCAACCACATACAAAGACTTGAACAGTCTTACCAGGGCATCTCCTTGTAGACAAACACTGGAAAAGATTTTTTGTATGAGCAACATCCCTTGTCAATATGATAATACCACAGACTTTGGCTTGACCCTTGCTTTATATATTGTGTCTATGACAACATGACGTATCAAGACTCAGCATAATAAAGGCAGATAAAAACTAAGTAGAGAGAAGAGCTATTCTTATCTTTTCATATGCTTACGTAGAAAGCAGTTCTTCCTCCTCTCTTTCATTATATCAACTTAAAACACACTCCTGAAAACTTCCAAATGAATTAACGGTACCATTGACCCATGGAAGATATTTATCGAATTTTCATTAGCAAAGGAAAAGAACACAGAAAAATAAAACATAGAAAAACATTATCTCCCTAGAGCTAAATTTCCCGTATTTGTGATACCTATTTTCAGAAGAGTGAAACTTAGGACTGTGTCTAAAACTGGAGCAATCTCTGAAAGTTTCCATACATACACTGGGGACTATGACATCAGCTGTTCCCAGTATATTCAGTTAATGTTCGATTTCATTACTCAGAACAGGGAATTACCTTTTTCTAGGCTTGAACAATGTGTAAATTATTCAGTACTGGCAGAAGCATGTGCTTAATAAGCCTGAATTTCATTTACACCAACTGCATTTTCTGCCTGACTTGGACATTTTTTTCCCATATTGTGTCTCTTCTGTAGCACATATGCTTTGGAAACTCAGAGGAGATAGTACTCATGACAACTTAATATCATGGAGGAAACAAGGTAAGTGTAAACAGAAGTGAGCAAATTTTAGCAACGCGGTTTTCAAAAGAAGTCTGTTATACAGTTTCAGAAAGATTGCTTAGTCTAGACCTCAACAGCACTGGTAGGCAATTTTTCCTGGGCCTAAATAATGCTCTTTGGAGCTTAATCGCTCCAAACATAATATTATCAGAATCATGTTGTTAGCTAAAATAAGGAATGCAATTAAAAACCTTTTAAAGTCCATTTAATGAAAGCAGCAAAATACTCATTGGCAACTAGGAAATCTGCTTTGGAGATGACCCCAGTTGTCTTTTGATGTTTGTAAGTTATGCATTTTCTAAATAAGGTTTTCAGTTCATTGTTACCCATGCTTTTTCATTATAATGAAGATTGCAACAAATTGGCACGTACAATGGGTTCACAGGAGGAGCGACCTCCTGTAAATGTATTTGTAAACATCACGGAGTGCTGCTATTGTTCAGTGCTATTTCATTTCTTCACTGATTATCAGAGTTTAAATGAATTTAGTACATCTGAAAGTTGCCAAACTGACATTCAGGAAAGCTGCAGAATCTTATCTATACAGGCAAAAAAAAACCTGAAAGACACAAATGGGATATTACCCACTGTGGTATCCTCTGACCTTTTTATTGGATGATTGTCTGAAAGGTGCATTCTAGACAGCATTCATTCCGCTACTTAGTTTATTTATTTCTTGTGCATAAATCAAAATTATTTTAAAAATTTGAAAACATTTGGGCACAGGATTGTTTTTTATGCATAGAAACAGGCTTATATGATATATAATATGATATATAATGATAATATGATAATATGATATATGATAACACTAGATGCTGATATCTGTATAGGAATGTTATTTTTGACTACGCACAGCTGGATAATATGAGAACTAAGCCAAACCCCTTTGTCATGCATAATTTAATTGGAGTTTGTATATGCCAAAAGTTTTCACTCAGATGACAGGTTGTAATTGGAGAACTAAAATTAATCTTTTAGTATAAGAAAAAATTATCTCTTTTAGAGATGATGATCATGTCTTCAAATTCTATTAACAATGGCTTTGAAAGATTGTGGTTTGCCAAAAATTCATTCCGAGGAAAGAACTGAGTCACATATGTTGTGGCTTAAACCCAGCCAGCAACCAAGTCCCCTACAGCCACTCACTCACTCCCCCACCTGTGGAATCAGGGAGAAAACTGGAAGAGTAAAAGCTAGAAAAAATGTAGGTTGAGATAAAGACATTTTAATAGGGAAAGCAAGAGCTTCACACACAAGCAGAGCAAAACAAGGAATTAATTCATTGCTTCCCATGATCAGGCAGGTGTTCAGCCATCTTCGGGAGCCCCGTAACATGCAATGATTACTTGGGAAGACAAATGCCATCACTCTATATGTCCCCACCTTCATCCTTCTTCCCCCACTGTATATACTGAGCATGACAGTCTAGAATATCCCTTTGGCCAGTTGGGATCGCCTGTCCTGGCTGTGTCTCCTCCCAGCCTCCAACGTACCCTCAACTTCTTTGCCAGTCTAGCAGTCCAAAAGCAGAAAAGGCCTTGGGTCTGTGTAAGCCCTGCTCAACAATAACAAAAACATCTCTGTGTTATCAACCCTGTGTTCAGCACAAATCCAAACATAGCCCCATACCAGCCACTGGGAAAAACATTAACTCTACCCCGACTGAAACCAGCACATCTCTCAGAAACTGGAGGAATTTGTAACACAGTGACTACTGTGTGTCTTTCAAGTGGTCACATGCAGTAAATGATGAAAAAGTATTTTATTATTACCAGGTAATGAAGATATTTCTTCATTTAATTGTTTGCTATTCTTTGGATAGCATATTTTTTTACCCAAATTTTTCCTTCCTTTCAGATTTGTGATACTTACCACCCAGAGCCAAACTCGGTTGCATTATTGTAGTTACAGCCAAGCTGGTTTCACCATATGCTGTCTGTACTATCTATAGCATGCAGGATGAATCCAACAGTTGTGACTGATGGTGGCTCAAGAAACATCAAAAACTTTCCCCTAGGAGTTGAAAGGACCACTCCACCCAAGCACAAGCATGGCACAGTAATAATTTTTCTGTGAGTAACCAGTTTTTCAGATTTAATGCAGCACACACTATACACTAGGTCTGAGTCTGTATATAGTCTGAATACTGTGCAAAATAGCACTGTTCCACAGTGGTTTTTTATTGGCTAGCTTATTTCTTATAATGTTATTCCTGCTTGTATTTTTGCTTCTGGGCTTAAGTTTGTTTTGGTCTTGTTTAATACAGCTGAGGGTACTGTCTACTACATCTAATTTTCTATATAACTCATAGAAGCCTAACGAGAAATTTTTGGCAATGACAATTTATTGACAGAGTAGCACTTTCTCATTTCTCATTTGTAACTATAATGACCATCAGAAAGATTATCTCAGTTTTGATGTACAATTTAGTAACATGACCAAATATATTATCAGTATATAATTAGGTATGCATATGTATGGGTATATGCATGGGTAATATGTATTTGGTGATATATGTGCAGTTAATCACAAATTAACTGGATGACTTCTGTTGACTCAGTATGCAGCAAACTGTTTGCAGTAACCTTTCTAATGAGTTAGAGACAATAGGAAGTTTAACATCTACTTAAAAAAAAAAAAAAAAACCAAAACCAAAACCAAAACCAAAAAAAAAAAAAAAACCACCAAAAAAAGCAAGAAGGGAGTCAGGCAACTAAAGCAAATAAGTTTATAAAGTATAGGTAAGTTACACTGACTTAAACTTTCTGAAAAATTCAGCAGCAATTTATAAAATAACCTATTTGCAGATACATAGGAGACAAGAATAGAGTACAAAGCACACAAAATGCAGCTCTGTGAAGAACAGGTAAGGTAAAACCAGCCTAAACAATCTAATCTTTCTACACAATGACATATAGAAAGGGAGTTATGTGTCATATAGCTTCCTTTTTTGTGACAGATTTATTGCTCTTGCATGTGACACTGTCTTAAGAATATAAGGGAAATGCAGTTAAATGACATTGGATGGAGTTAAGCCAGTTTGGATATCCATAGCCACTGAGAAGGATGTGAAATTGTCCTCTGTAATCTTGATGTATCAGAGAAGAATTAATGAGCTTCAAAATCAACACGGAAAATTCAGTATACACACTGGGGAGACATGAAAAGGTAGCAAATTACAGTCAGAGGTTGCTGTGGGAATCTCTGTCATGAAGTCTTTAAAAGAAGTGGAAAAATGTCTATGCAGAATCATAGAAAGAACTGATTCTGCCTTAGGGCAGGGAAAAGGACCAGATGACCTCTCAATGCCTTCTTACTCCTGTTTTTCTGAGGCTCTATTATGTAGATATCTAAATTTGAATACAATATTAAAAATATTGTGATAATTTAGTTAATATTTTATAATAATACTAAAATCGTTAATACTATCCAATGAATGTTGATAATGACAATAATATTATTTGCTTATAGGTTAAATTATTATTGGCATTTGAATGAATATTACTGAGTAAAAGTGTCTTCCATTACTGAAGATTTAATTTGTGAATCAATATTCAAAGAAAATATTCAAAGTCACTACTTTTTATTATTTCATAACTATAAATTTTATATCCTGATAGGCCCATTTAGATTGATACAAATTTTTTATGAAAAAAGAACCAGTGGAATAGTTCCAAGTATTAAAGTTACACATGCTCTGGTCTCTTTAATCTCAGTGACATGAATTCTATTCATCCATTTAGTGTGGCAGAATAGCAAGCTTGAGTTTCAGTAATGAATATAAGAATGTAATTCAGCTTTTTTTTCAGGAGACTGATAGGCAGGATCCCATGGGAAACTTATCTGAACAGTAAAGGGACTGGAGGAATCAGGTTTTCTTCTTGGAAAAACTCTTTAAAACACAAGGAGGTCAATCCCAATATGAACAAGAATATGTGGCAGAAGGCCAGATAACTCAATGCAGAAATCTAGAATGAGCTCAAGTCCAAAAAGAAAGCACACAGGGTGGAGCTGGGAACACTCCACTAAGGAGCAATAGAAAAACAGTGCCTTGGTCTCCAGCTCAAGAATTAATAAAATCAAAGTTCAGCTGTTGCTGAAATTGGCAGGAGGCGTGAAAGGGAACAGGAAACAACTCTATAGGTAATTAGAGAAATAGAAGTGATATAAAGAAAAATATGGGGCTGCTGCTGAATGAGAGAGGTATCTAGATATATAAAATACAAAAAAACTTGAAGTACTCAGCATCTTACTCAGCACTTTCTCTACCTCAAATTATCCAAGTCCCTGTCCCTAGTAGCAAAGTAAAAGGTAAAGAAGTGCTGCAAAAGGTACCAGAAGACAATTAGATCGAGCATGTCTTAGTGATTGGTATAGCAAGTTTTACATATGCAAATCCATGGGACCACAGCACATGGGACCAAAATGCATTAACAACATGAATAGGAGAAAAGAGGAGGGTACTGAAGGGTAGGGCAGACATTTTGCAAAGCTCAAGAAACCCAGTGAAACTCAATGAAAGCAAATGTAAAGTCCTGCACCTGGAATGGAGTCAACCCATGTGACAGGACAGGCTAGAAATCTGCTGTGGAAAGGAGTCCCGATGAGCAGAAGATTGAACACAAAACAACACAGTACCCAAGCTGACTGGAGAGAAGACACCCAGACTCTCCTAGATATGCTCAGTGACAGATAAAAGAGACAGATAAAAGCTACGGCAAATAAAATTCTAATTACATATATAGAAAAAAAGCTTCTTCATGGTGATGGTGGTCAAGCACTAGAATCATGGAATATGCTAAATATCCATCCCTACTAGAAATTCTCAAATCTAATGTACCTAACAGAACAGTCCAAATTCAAAGCTAGCCATGCTTTAATCAGGAGCTTGAGTAGATGACATACTGTGTCTCTTCCACCCTAATAATTTTTATCGTATCTTTCTTACAAATTTTTCAAAATTATAGGAAATATAGATGTAATACCATATTTATTGATTTAACTTTAGCTTCTTCTTCCAGAAGTACCTGTTATTTCCTTAAGTTTCCTTCTAGCTTATGCCATTTTTAAAAGCTCCTGTTGAAAATTATTTCCTTTACATGTCGTACTCATTTTCATATTAGCCACTACTTGGCCACGTTGTGATTATTTCTTTACATTTCATTCTTTTTGAACATTTAATCATTTTTTGTTGCACTTTCCTGAACTCCTTGTGATTTGTTAATGTATGTCTGATATTGAAGTTCCTAGAATCGAACTTATTCTTGCAGGTGCGATCACACGGGGGTCATATAGAATGGAACTATTGTCTGCCTACTGTGTGACAACAATGTGACAGGTTCCTTGGTCTCTAATAATAATTCTTATTTTGTTTGAAATAGGAAGAGAAATTATCATTTCTGTATCTTTGTGAGGCTGGAGCACAAATACAGACATGCACAAACATGCACAAACACTCAGACGTGCACAGGCATACACAGATATACAGGGTTGAGAGAGATGGAGCTAATTTCTATCTACCATCTCCTGAGCAAAATAATTGCTGTAGGAGGAAAATAAAACCAAAAAAACCCCAATAGAAACAGAAAAAGAATATTCTCTTGGACTTCTTACAATAGGAAAAATGGGGAAAATAGCTCTAGAAATAACGGTAATTAACAAAACCCATCAGAAAATATTCAGGAGTATATTAGTCATTGATTTATTTCCCCTGAGTGGTGCATCTGGTCATATAGTGATATGGTGAGATGCTTTCATAAAATCTTTCAATATGACAGTAAATTATAACACTTTTGATTAAACAAATCACAAAGTATAACTGAGCATGATCTGGAGGAAAATATCTTGGGATACAGGGAGTAGAAATGCTCTCAGAATCCGTCTGCACTTAAAGCTCAGCTCTGCCTCAGTGGCAGACGATCATCTGGTTTCAAAATGGCAGTGCCATAAGTTATTCCTTCTGTTTTAGCACCATTTTCTTGCTCTGGTCTTGGTAGTTTGGGAATGTCTCTCAGATTGTCCCGAGAGAATCATCTTCACAGCAAAAGCTTCTGACTCCACTTCACACCTGACTCCCAGTGAGATGAAGCATAGACTAAAGGATCTTGCTCCCCCTTGCTTATATTCCTAGATGAAATATATTTCAGACAGGTCCACAGGAGAAGGTTATGAACTACAAGCAAGAAATGAGTTCAGAGGTTAAAAGTGACAATAATTTTTCCACATGAACAAAAATGAGAAAAGGATTGGCCTTTTCCTTAAAAACATATCACAGTTTCTGATGCTTTCTGATGCCAGTTCTGATGCTTTTGTAGTCTTTCTTCATATAAGTATCCCAAATCCCCTGAAAAAAGATCTGACAAGCACCAGTTTTTCATATGATCACCTGACTGCTGTTTTTAAAAAAGGAAATGTCTAGAAAGCATTTAATGCAAATAATTCTTTATAGATTAAACAAAACTTGATGATCTGTGTGGTGGTATTTACACTAAGCCTCTGATTTACCCATTTAAAAATCACACTTTGTGTCTCCAGGAAATTCAACAGCAACACAACCTGCTTAAAAACAGATCTGGACTGCATTCAATGTCATAAACTTACAATCCTTGAAACAAAAAGTAGCATAAAAAGATGATTTTGAAGGGTTTTTTGCACGCATTTTATCTGCTGACACATTTGAGTTTGTCAGCTGATCCTAAAAGGATACACAGAGAAATTAATTTCTTCAACCAGAACTAGTATGGCTTAAAGGCTGATCAAGGAGCTGATCCGGAGAAGTGAGGGACCAGTACTTCTCTTTCCAAGAGCCTCTATCACTGAAAGGCAGCTCTCAAACTAAGCTCTCATCTTGCCTTGCTGTAGAGAGATTTTAATTCAAAAGAAATTATTCAGATGTAACTGAATGTCTTCAGATAGGATCTAGTTGAGAGCTGATGAACGTCCATTTGACCCATTCTGTTCACATTCTGGGTTCATAGTTTTCCTGCGCATTTTTTCCCCCCAAGTTACTTAATATATTTCTTTGGCGATATATCAGCATCACCATGCTTGTAATTTTAACTGCTTGCTTAGGCATATGAACTTCACTGTTAACTTGTGCTACAGCTCTTCTAGATGATTGCTGAAGAAGAGAGCACCATGGGAAAAAAGCGTGCAGAAGAGCAATGTCTCCTCTGATACTTTGTGTCACAGTGGTGTAGCATATGTTTCAGTTATTCCGCAAGAAATTTCGACCATAGAAACATATCTGCAGCCTAACTTGCCTGCATAACCTTTTGATTTTGTTCCTTTGCATAGTCATTTTCAGTTTTCTGTTTAGTGTAATCACTTAAGTTGATTTTTAAAAAGCAATCTCCCCTGTCCTTATGTTTTTTTGTTTGGTTTTGTTTTGTTTTTTTTCTGGATACATCAGTTCTGTAAAAAAACACTAAGTGATTAAAAGTCACCTTACTTCAAACATGCATTTTGCTGGCTGGTTTCACCTGTTTTCTGTTTGGAAACAGAAGAAAGTTTCATCAAATCTTCCACTCATTTGGATTACATGACAACAGACAGAAAATTTTTGGCTTGTTTTGGAGTATGTGTATGCCATTTTTGCATATTACATCACTGATATTTCCATAAATGTAATTTTTCAAAATACATATACATTTATTTTCACATAATATAAATTAATCCAAGAGCACATTGAATGATCACATGCATGACAATATTCTCAAAAATTCTTGTGGAATAAGGCACTAGAAACTACCGTATTTTACTCATTAAAATGCTGGTGCTAGTGAGATTACAAACATATCAGCATCAGTTTTGATACTGAATGTCATGGTTGTGTATTTTTTCAAAAAAGCTTTATTTTTTCTTGATGAAAACACAGAGGCTTTAGTGGGTGTTATTTATTCTTTGTGATGAAGGATGGGCCTCTCTTCGAACTTGAGTTCTCTTTACATGTAGAGACAGACAATAACATACAGGGCAAATAGAATTAATTATAATGCCAGATATGAATATTAATGCATGAACTTAATCTTACATTTTTTGATAAGTATTCTTATTCAATGATAATAATTAGTATCATTTTTTCCTAATGATTGGGCTCTCTAATCTCTTTTCAACAGCACTCTTGCTAATCAACATGAAGCAAACCACCAGCTATTCAGAGAACAGCCATGTCTCTGTGGTCTGAACAGCAATGGAGTCTGACAACAGGTTATAAACCAAACTTTATTGAGGCACTAAGAAAAATGAGCAGCAATGCAGCCAAATGGTGATTCACCTGATCCCTGAGAGTGAACACTGGTCCAGCAATGATGTCATGGCTCTAGTGGGTTATCAGGGACTCAATGTCAAGTGAATAGTGCAAATGACTTTTGAATGCCAATGAGAGTTGTGTCACTCCTTGGCTCCACCAACATGAGTGTGAGTTGAAAGGATCACACCTTACATGGCAGTAGCACGGACTATGTGTCATCTCAGATGATGTGGGTGACATCCTGCCTACATGACAATGGGGGCAGGCTGTCATACTGCAAGAAAAGAGAGACTTGCACAAATAGAACAAGCTTGCAATAAAGACACTCCTATAAAATTTCCAGCAGTTCTCCTCTTCTGCTGTATTGTCAAGATTAGATCTGAAGGTACATTGTCTACAGAACCAATAGATACCTGTCTAAAACTTTAGATGAGTTCTGTTCATTTTCCCAAACAATATCCCCTGGTTCGTTCATTGTTCTTTAATAGGAACTCTGTGAAATCAAAACTGCCTCTTGCCAAGTGTCAGACTTCTAGACAAAATATCCATGAAGAACAAAATCGGATATGAGCATAAAATTTATGGGATAGCATTTTATGAACACAATATTAAGAATTAAGTAATAATATTTTGCCTGATTTATTATAAACTAAGATTTGTGTGTAGAAAAAAATAGTTTAATTATCTACTGGTATACTTTTATTCTGCTGGTGGTGGGAATATGATTCTTCAATAGAAGCAAATAAATCTGTGGTTTGTGATTATGCCTCCTCAAAGAGTCATAATATCTTTTTCTGTTTGTTGCTCTCTCTATGACAGAACAAAACAATACACAGCAGCTATTCACAATTTTAAAGCCCATTCACATTACATTGTGCTGGACTTGAGACTCTCCGTCCATCTGCTTTACCTTCATCTTCAGTCAGAGTGCAGAATTGGAGCATTACTCTAGCTGCAGCCTTGTTAGAGCCAAGCAGTGCAGAAAGATTAACTTACATACCTTATGCATAGCACTTCTGTTTCTATAATTCAAGACAGTAGAACATCATGACATACTCAGTATGCAACCTACAGCAGGTTGCACAGGATTGCATCCAGGTGGGTTTTCAGTATCTCCAGGGAAGGAGAAGCCACAACATTTTTGGGCAGTCTGGTTCAGTGCTCTGCCACCTTTGCAGTAAACAAATTTTCCCTCATATTCAGATGCAACTTCAAGTGTTTCCGTTTTTGCCCATTGCACCTTGTCCTAAACTTCTAAATTTTCTTTGTTAAATATTATCCGTTTGTATGTTTTCAGATCACTTCCCCAACTGAGTCTTTGTGAAAAGTTTCTTTTGTATTTCAGCATTTAAATCATTCATGAAAAGCCAGAACTATACAAGACATGAGAAAACTTCTGCAGAACCTGCCTAAATACTACCTTCTGATTTGATAGCAAATCACTGTTTAAGACTTTCTGGGCACATCTGATAATTTTGCACATCTATAGTAGCAATCATCTTAATCTTATCTTTTGCTTATAAGTGTCACATAAAGCAGCTTCAAAAGATTTTCTAAATTCAAAATATCTAACATATACGTTTCTTCTCCTTTATCTGTAAGACTGTTATCCTATCACAAAAAGGAAATTAGATTATTCTGACAAGCTTTGTTCCCAAGAAATCTGTGCTTGCAGTTACTCTACTCTTACGTTATCTCTAGGTGCTTATAAATTGTTTGAATATTTGTTCCAGCTTTTTACAAAAGGAACTAAATCTAACTCACACATAATTCTCAATTCCTACTTTTTCACATTTTTGAAGATAAGAACCATGATTTTCTTTTTTTTCCCAGCTCTCCAAAACTTCATAACCTTTCATGAATTCTATACGGTTTCAGCAAGTCTTTAAAGCTTTCTGAGTAAAATTCAATTGGACTATCCAACATAAAACTTCTAACTTACATTAGAGCTCTTTAATGTACTTTTCCTTACTCCAGACTGAATCTTTACCCTTTTCTTGTTGATTATGTGTCAGCTGCCTGATCTCAGACAATCTTTTTAGCAATATCTGAAGCTAAAAAGAACATTAAACACTTCAGCATTCTTGGTATCATAATCAGTTCTTCCTTCTCCTGTTCAGCATTTCCCTTTATCTTCATCTTAATACTAACATGCTTACTGAATGTCTTCCTGTTGCTCTTTATAACTCTTGCCAGTTGGGTCTTATTTTACATTTTGGTCTTTAACAAATTTTTTTCTACACATTTTGTCCTTAACAATTTGACCTCTTTTTCTGTGTTCCGTACACTCCCTTCATGCAATTAAAATCCCTAAAGAGTCAATATTTTACCCAAGCTGTGTTTTTTTCCCTATACTTCCTATCCTTTCTGTATTTGTGATCTGTGATTATGCTTTTAATATAGTTTCTTCATTAGGCTGCCAAATTTCTTATTCTTTAGACTTGTTTCTCACAGAATGTAAGTTCTCCAAACTCTTAATTATTGCTGTAATAAATTTGCATATTCAAGGTTTATTTAATCTAACGTCTGAGACCCAGGAGATTTCCCCAAGGGAAATCTATAAAAGCAGTTGAAAGAATTTTAGCTTTCCCTGTTCTGTGGGCTTTGACCTATTTCCCACAACTACCCAGGCATTTTCATATAACAAATCCCCTGCTACTGAACGACATACCCTGGATCTCTCCTGCTCTCTTGCTGTGACACATTGTAATTTGTTATTACCATTGTTACTGGTCTTATTTTTTTTTTCTAAGGCACTAAAAATAATCTTGGGGGTTGAAGTTACGAAGAAATATGTGAAGTAAATACTTAGAGAAGCTTACCTATTAAGTACTTAGTCATAATTCTCCAGGGATATTGTCATTAGGGCCAATAGATCTTCATTAATTGGTGTATCTTCAACATTAAATAAATGTGTGCAGTTGCTAATTTTCTTTGTATTTTTCATTAAAATTACCATTCAAATTTTTACCTTAGTATCAAATACTTGTACAAAGTGCTCTATTATCTAGTGAGTTCTTCCCAATTTGTTAGCCAATTATTTGTGCTAAACCATAGAGAACCATAATTTGTTCCTTTTATAAGTTACTTTTATATTCTCTCTCTGAAGGTAACTAGAAAATAAAAAGAAAGTCAGGAAAGTAAAACTTTCTGGTGAAATGTGAAAAATGTAAATTATGGGTAGCTGATATCATGGGTAGCTGATATCTGTACTTTTGCTGCAGTTGGATTTATACCATGTATTTCTTGACCGGGACTGAGACTGAGAGAAAAGAAAAAAACCAAATATAGGAACTATAACTTCAATAAATGAAATAACAGTTGAAAGTCTTCTTATCCAATTCAGAAATATCCAACCCAAAATGCAACATATACTTGATGGAGAAATTGTACTCATTATCAGATGGCCATATGGCTTATTTCAAATATATTTGTAAAGAAGGGATATTGCCACAGAGAGTTAATCGCATATGATGCTCATAATGTAATATGAACCACAATAACAATCCTAAATAGCCATTATGGTAAGAGCAGTGAAATGGAACTTGAAATAAACAGTGCAATGAGTGCATATCATCTAGCTTGAAAGGATAGGAGCTTTTCAGTGGAGGAAGAGCGACCAAATACAGTATCTATTAAAGGACTATTAAATGTGAATATGAAGTGTCTCCCTAAAGCCAAGTGCAACTATTTGCCATATGAGTGGGAAAAAACAAATACATAGCTTTGTTGCCATAGGCTGGGTTCCTATTAATTTCCTAGGTCTCTCCCCGTAGGATTCTTAGGCATCTAATAACATGGTTGAACTCAAATTGCAACCTTACTTCAATGCAGGCACTACTCTGTCTCTATTCTGTGCATATTGTCAGTCAACTTGTTCATCATGTCTTCCACTGTGAAATCCATTCACATTTTGGAAGTGGCCAAAGTATTCAACTGTTACTGGAGAAGAGGGATAGTCTGTCAGAAAGAAATACAGACAAGACAGTAAGAATCCACCATCACCACTTGAAAAAGTTTTTTTTTTAAAAGAGTATATCTTTTTTTCGGGGGAGGTAGGGTAGACATGGCATGGGTTTCTTATTGCTATCAACACAATATCTACAAGCACAAAACCTTGAGGGCACTTGTGGCCTCAAATTCATGCTTTCCATTTAAATGGTTGTCTTATATTTTCAACTGGTTCTCCACCCAGGCAAATTAATTTTACATTTCAGCACAAGGACACATCCACAGAGACATCTTTAAGTGAGTGAGAAAGGGAACCAAGGAAACATATTTGTGAACAATAACCTGATCTTGAACATGGATTAGTAAATAGAGGAATAATCTCTATCTGCTTCATTCATGCTTCAGTGTCTTCACAGATATTTTATACAAGTAGCTCGATTAAAACTGTTGTGCAGTAAACTGATTCATATTAGTCACACTAGATAATAAAGGCAAGAAAATTTGTTTTCCTAATATTGTTCATTCTTACAAAGGACATTAGGGAGTCATCAGTCTGCAATCAACACCACTGTGATCTGGATTGTTCCATTGTACTGTGACCCTGTATCTTTGGTGAACTTTCACAGGACTTCATGGTACAAAATAGGAACAAATTGCTTATACATAAAGCTGTATTTAAGTGAAACCTTTAAAGTATGATTTCTTTGAATAATTAAATAGTCATCATAAAAAAGGCAGTTTCTTTAACAAAAATGATTTCTTATTAAAAAGTCAGTTTCATCAAGGTTTTTACCTTGAAGAATAAAATAAAAGATAAACATTTCTTTTCTGACTCCCACTTGATGACTGCAATACATATCATGGAGATAATACTAAGATATCATGGAGATAATACTAAGATATGCCACCTTGTCTGCTGAGTAAATTATACAAGATTTTAAAGGGATATCAAAAAACTAAATTTATCCACATTTTCACTTAGCCTCTGAAAATACTCAAAGCAGACTTCAGGCAAAATATTGAAATATGTAAGTTCTTCACAGCAACAGATATATGGAAGAGGAGAATAAATAACACAGTAAATTATGACTATATTTATGATATACTTTGACTCAGGAAAATAGACCTGCCTAAAATATACAGCTCAAATTTGGGATCCAGCTGTGAAAATATTTCACCCGTGTCCAACACTGGCTTGATTTCCAAGGCTTTCTCTCTCTCAAATCAGACAGATGTGTATAGGTAGCATTTAATATGTAAGTATGGAAAAAAGAAGAGGAAAATGATTGTAACTTATATTTAAGGTAATTTAAATTTAACTTGATGTCAACCATGTGATGAAAATTCACTTCTTTAGTGAGGAGTTTATCTTTAAAAGGGGTTGCATTTTCATTCAGAAAGGAGTCAAAATTCTGACTTTCACCACGTTACCCAAATCATTGCTAACTGGAAGCAAGACAAGATCTCATGAAAACTAGGCTTCTTACAAATTGTCACACCTAAAATCCCATAAATATTGCCAATCCATAGAAACATTTTCAGTTAGGTTTATCTGACTTATTATATGTGTCTATATTGGGAAAACATAATTCACTTGCTCTAAGTGTCTATCTCTTTCCATTGACTATAAAAGCAGCTAAGTACTAAACATTTACGTTGTCCAAATCTAGACAAAATGTCTAGTTTAGATTACAAATGGATTACTCAGAATTAATATCAATTAACCAACTATGTAAACACAAGATAACTGCTGATATGTATAAGTGTTGTTAAGAATGAGAATAAATTAAAAAGTAAAATATGTGCCTGAAGTAAGATTTAAGATCCAAGGCTCTTCCCAAGACCACATATTCAGCCAGTGAAGGTAAAACTATAGTCTAAGAAGACACCAAGAGAACAATCCATAGGGTTTGTACTGAAACTAACTTGTGGGGTGGTGGAGCCATTTTTTATAACAAGTTAACATTTCAGGTACGTTAGCAGCCAAGTTGTCCACAAAAATTTCTTCCAGCCATTCGTAAATCACCTGGCAGCTTCTTGGGGTTTGGGATGTAGCTGGATTATGAGGTTTCTAGTTTTGTTTCATTTGGGGACTGCACTTTGAGATATTTAATTCCTAATTACGTCTTCTCCTGGGGAAGGTCAAACATTGAAACCATTGTTACACCAGTATCTCCAGCAAGGTATGCTCAGAGGTCAGCTTCATTCACATAATTTATGGTAGCTCCAGTGTTCTTCACACTTTGTTATGTACCTCATTAAATAGTCTACAAACTAAATGGAACTAAACGATCAGCTCAAATCTCCCCTATATTCCCTGTGCTGCAGTGTAACCATAATGCATAGTAATTATTATATTTGATGAAACAGCCTGAAATGATTCATATAGCATATCATTGTTGAAACCAAAGCACTTTATTTACAGCGTAGTGCCAAGGGGGCAGGTAGAGCTGCCCTGGAAAGCTGCACAACGCTGAGGTGTTTGAGACTGAAAGGTCTGCACAGGGTGGAAGGAGTTTAAGCCTTCTCATGCTGCCACTCTGTAAGGAACACCTCCTAGAACCTCTGCAGCTGGACCTTATTTTCATCTCAGAGAAGTCTACGTGGTTCCCTACAATATAGAGCCCAGGCATTTCATCTGCAGCACGGAATGGGAGTATGGGCCTGGAAACAAACCAAGCCACAAAATTATATGGCACAGAAAATTAATCTTATCTTATTGATACCTAAATATTATGTAGTCATTTCACATCACTTAAAAGCTAAACATGCAATTTAAGGTTCTCATCTTGCTTGTTGACAAAATTAGTCAACAAAGACACATAAGTACCTCCAGAAAGCAATAGAAAGCAATTTATCCCATCTGGCTTCACATCTATGTTCAAAACAGAGGTACTGGAATGGATGCAGCTGTTAGCCTTGGTTGCCAATTAAATAAGCTCAGATGAATACAGTGTTTCTTTATTGGTTCAGGTGAACTAAAGATAAATGAAATAAATCCCAGCATACAACTGAAGTGTAATGGCAACCAGAGCAAGTTTTTTTTCAAACATCTTAATTCCTATCCTTACACCATGATGATCTTTAAAACTACATTATGATAGGGAAATTTGAGTCTCCATTTTTTCTAAGCTAATCACCTTCTAAAACCACAAGAAAACCCCCCCATGTTTTCTGCAGTCCAGGGATTCAGTAAAAGGAGGGTGCTAGACCGCAGCATAACTGGTCATCTTTCAGATTTTCAGCACAGGTTGCTGTATTGGGCACAGAAGGAGGTGATTCCAAAATGTCAAAAGCAGACAAGGCAGAACGCCAGCTTGGCTGAACAGGGATCTTCTTTTGAAACTAAAGCAAAAAAATAGAAGGTATATGGCCAATGAGGGCAGGGTCAAGTGACATGGGAGGAATACAGAGATGCTGCTTGCCACTGTAGGGAGATTTGTGTGGTCAAAGCTCAACTGGAGTTGAAGCTGGCTAGAAACTTGTGGGACAATAAAAAGATTCAATATAAAATATCCTGGATGATCTGATACATGTTTGAATGTCCTAAAAGTTTGTCACAGAGGAATGAAAAATAGAAAATAACTTTTTAGGTCATATAGTCCACAACTTGCTATTACAGTGTTTCAAATTTACAGGGTTGGGGTGTTGTTTTCTGTGAGTTTTGCTAACTCCAAAATCCCTTGTGTTGATTTAATGTTGCTTGTTTAATATGTTTAAATATACAGTGTATATGCAAACATATTTAAACAAACATATGGGGGATTTCAGCGAGATGAGTTCCTGCTAGTGTGTTTGGCAGATCTCTTCTCCTCCTACATCCAGGCTGTTCTACATAAGGGGCTTAAATCTCTTCCCAGAACAGTAAATTATACCAATTACATCTTGCATTACTGAAATTTAAAGTTCCTCTTTTGGTTTCTCTTTCAGGTGTGCATGATTTCTCCCTCTAATGCGCACATAAAGCGTCTCAGCTTCTCTCCCATGCTTTGTCTCACCTCCTGCCCAACACACAGAGAAACACTCACCTAACAGACTTTTCTGTTGCCCAAGATTTTTCAAAGCTCTGTTGCCATAGAAATGCTCCTTCATTCACCCCAAGTTTTGTGGGTTAATTTAGTACCAGTTTAACCTACCTTTCATCTAAAGAAATGGTCAGAAACTAGGTGCCTAGAGAATAAGTGGACTTAATCCCTTATTTCCCTAAGCCAGGGAAACCTCTGAGAGGAAGGAGGAGAAATGGAGTGGACTCTTTGGTGCACAGCTTTGAAAAGGCAGAAAAGTGATTTTGGATATTGACTGCGAGTTTTCCTCACAGTCATTAGTTCCAAAATAAGGAGTAACATCAAGATATTGCTTCCCTCACAGAAAATTGCCAGAAGTCTCTAGACATCATATTAAATGAACATTTCCATATTCTCTTTAAAATAGAGTGTTGCGATTCAGACACAAAATTCTGACATGAGCAGATACTGGGATCAGCTGATCATGCTGAGTGACAGCTCATGAGCAAACAGAACAAGTACTGTGAGACATCTTCCATTTGTATTTATATCGATAACACAGAAAAAGTCGTGACAGCCACTCTACAGTCTTATAATTAAAAAAAAAAGACAGCATGCTCATCTTTGCTTATTTGAATTGCCTTAGTCAAAGTCAATATGATAAGCAAATGTATACCATGATGAGTAGGGGTTGCACATTCTGAATTGTGATCAGATAAGAACATCAACAATTTCTGAAGTACTAAGAAAATATATTTAATAAAACTTACTGTGTCAACAAAATAAAGCAAGAACAGGGACAGAAACAAAGATTATAAAGGTTAACAGTGAGAATTGTTTATATATTTTTAACACTCACTAAAAAATACACTAAATTCAATTTTTTTAGGACACAACTGCTTCATGGATTCCAGTTTGACCCTGATAATATGAAACAGTGATATTTTTACTGCTCATAATGCCCATCAATTAGAATATCCCTGCTCCCTAGCTGGACTTTGAATATTTTAGTCTTATGAAAAGAATATACATAAATTTTTTGCAGTTTAATATAAGTTGTACATAACTGAATAGCAAAAACCTGTGCTGAATTATAGCTGTGGGCTAGGAAATACAGTTTCTAATAATTTATTTCATTGGAAATATAAACACTCAGGCAAAATTAGGCCCCCTTGAAATTTTCCCCATTGCATTAATTGGTACTAATAATGTGTTTGTTTACGTTCTCTTATTCAAACAAATATTGCAATCATTGTCCCCATTTAAAATATAGATGTAAACTATCGACCCAATTTTATTCTTATTGTAATATCACAGACTGAGAGTTAAGTTTAAGGTATGTTTATATGTATGCACATGAATATGTGTTCTTGAATATGGATATATGTGTGTGTGTATAGTGTAAAATTACATACTGAATAAATGAGAAACTGAAATTTACCAGTATTATATTCAGTTGCTGCCTGCTTCCTGAAGATAGTCACCTTGCAATAGAAGGCTAAGCAGGCTCCTCTGCTGTAAACATCTGCTTTTATTAGTTAAGCTCATCAACAGAAGTTAGGTGCAATTAATGTATGCAGCTTTAATGAAACATACAAAACAGCAATTATAGTCATAATTATAATATAATTAAATTGCAATCATATAATCAAAGTTACCTACATAAAAACTTTGCCTTTGAAACAACTCAAAAGAGCATTGTACCCTTTTTTAATGTCTCATATCTCTTCGCAGCTTTTTTCCTCAAGTATATAGACAGACAATAGTATAAGTTTAAAAGGAAAGAACAACAATATACAAAACTTATGTAGTTTAATTGAAAGACTTGCATGGGTTTTCAGTGCATTTAATTTTTACTGAGCAAAAACCTACCCAAGTGCAGACGTACTTCTTATATCTGTGGCCTTGTGAAATTTCATTAGGAAAGCGAGTTTGGGTCTGGTCAAGACTGAGGCAGCAGACCTACAATGATACATCAGGTGCTTCAGGAAGAGGTATTACAGGTTCCATAAATAGTGTCTTCTAAGTTGATCTCATAACAATGTTAAGTGACACTGTGATTTCTAGATGCTGCCATTAAAGGATATGATGGGATATCTACTGTCATTTTGGACACTAAACAAGGTATAACAGTCTTTTATAAGATGAGAAAGAAAAATACGTAAAATTCAATGGGTCAGTGTGCCTATAAGGAAAGCTGGTTTTTTATTCCAGGTATTTGAGTGGCTTAATTTGCTCTCCTTCCTGCCTAGTGACCTGTCCACCCATTCGTGTCTTCTCTGTTCCTGAAAGTGAAAAAAAGATGATAATAATGTGGCCCATTTCTTTCAAAACCAGGAAATGGGCGTTTGTTTTTGTTCTGGTTTTTATCATCTCCCACCCTCTACAAGGAAAACAATATTTAAATGGAGATGTCGTCTTGTGGCTATCTCTCTCACGTAAATTGTTTTGAATCTTTTTCACTTGCTAACTAGATGGAGGTAGAAAATGCCTGACAAAGTTTTTACTTCTTCAGAACATGATGTTTCGTTAAAAACAAGACACATCGATGCTAGTTGGTCCTAGGGCTGTTTGGTTATTACCAAGTCATATATTTCTCCATAGGTCTGCTTCGGATATAGAGTGGAAATAAAATCTCATCTACTTTGCCTGGTTTATTTATCTTTTGAATTTTTTTCCCTTTTGTTATTTCTTTTTTGTTCTCTCAACTGACTGCTGAGAGTCAGAGTCTAGCTTTGAAGGCAATTTTTATTTTAATTAAACAAGAAAACATAATAAATATTAGAAATTTTTATGGCTTTGTACTTTTATTTGAATAAAAGCTATGAGCTGAAACAGGAAGAAAAATCACCTTTGCATAATAAATTTGTGGTTTAAGTCGGAAAAACAGAAAATCACCAAGTCTTCTTTTAGTGTCAAGAATTTAAGTAAGAAGACAGTCGCAGACAGTTATAAACCAAGAGCAAATTTCAGGAAAATGTAGTCTTACAGAACTCTTCGAACTTTTTTCTCAAGTATTCATGTCAGGGAGAGTATGTGCCAAAATACAAGACTATTAACAGGGGTAAAACACCAGGATAGGACTTATGACCCCCATCTTCTACATTTCTTTTTTTTTACCCTATCTCATTTAACTTCAAAACTTCACTCATCAAACTTCTAGTGCTCAAAATTCTTTCTATGTATTAGATTTATATATAAATATTATATAATATTTATATTATAGTTTATAAACCTAGAGCAGCTGCAAACCATTTGCAATTAAATATGCTGAAGATGACTTTGGGGGTGAGACAGTAAATTAATTTGTAGGTTAAAGATCCTTATGTTTTTTGTTTTGGCTTCAGGGTGTTTTGGGTACCCCAAGTTTGTTCCCGAAGGACTGTGACTTTTTGAAGGGACCCACACTGGAGCAGTTCATGAAGAACTTCAGCCATGGGAAGCACTCACACTGGAGAAGATCATAGAGAGTTACCTCTTGTGGGAGAGACCCCACATTGGAACAGAGGAAGAGTATGTGGACTCTTCCTCCTGAGGAGGAAAGAGCAGCAATGACAATGTGTGATGAACTGACCAGAGCCCCTATTTCCCATCCCCCTGTGCCACTACACTGGAAGGAGGTAGAGAAAATCCTGACTGACGTTGAGCCAGGAAATAAGGAAGACTTGGGTGGAAGGTGTTTTAAGATGTGTTTTTCTTTCTCACTATCCTACTCTGATTTGATCGGTCATACATTAAAATAATTTTCCCAAGTCAATTCTGTTTTGCCTGTGATGATAATTGTTGAGTGATCTCTCCCTGTCCTTTCCCCATGAGCCTTTTGGGTTTTTATTCCTCCCTTGTCAAGTTGAGGAGAGGAGTGGCTTTAGTGAGCACCTGGCATATAGCCAAATTCATCTCACAACTATAGTTTTTATTACTCTATATAACTCTACTTTTTTTAGTCTCTTTACATGCAAATCTGTACTACTGAATCCTTCATTTGCCTGACCAAAACTTATTATTCTGATACAATTCTCTGTGAAGCAAAAATTTCTCTGAGACATCTCAAAATTGTAAAGATATTTTCATTGTAAATGGATCATTTAAATACTACCGTGAAACATTAAAGAAGCATGAAACAGTGAGCTAACGATGATTTGCTGATTTTTCCCTAAACAGCATCTTACTATTGTAGTTGCATTTTACCTTGTTATTTATTCATAACCGAATTACCAAAGATATTAAACTAAAGTGAGAAGTAAAATGGATATCTAGTCACATGAGGAAACATCTCTAACTACCAGTGACCCCTGCAACTTTGGCATCTTTGATTCATGGATCTTACTTACCTGTGAAAATTATGTGTTACCCTCATCCTAAAGCTGTCCTTTAAATAATGCAGAAAATATTTTCAAGCTCATAGTTTCTTTGACTTAAGAACATCCTGCTTTAGGAGTACTAATCAAGTGTTCTCTAAAAAAAATAGCATGTTCTTCTTCAGTCTGCAAATGGAAAACTAAGGCAATGAGGTTTTGACCATTTTTTTTTTCAAAGTAATGTATATGAACCACATTTAAGGTGTCTTGACACCCTATCTGATATGCTAGATTTCTTGCTCTCTTAGTGCTGGCAGATCATGTAAAAATAATTCAGATTTTTTAAGAAGCCTAGATATAATTCATTTCATAAATGATTTTCAGACAAATTATTATAAGATGAAACTGAAAATGAGTAGTTTTAGATAAGATATTAGGAAAAAATTATTTACTGTGAAGTTGTTGAGGCACTGGAACAGGTTGCTCAGAGTTGTGGATGTCTCATCTCTGGAAGTGTTCAAGGCCAGGTGGGATCATCTAGTGAAAGATGTCCCTGAAAACATCAGGAAAGTTAGAACTGGATGATCTTTAAGATTGCTTCCAATTTAAGTCATTGTACAATTCTGTAATACTATGATCCAATTAAATTTATTCACAAGGTGAAATTAAATGTGATGCACAGTTCGCACTAGCACCACTTTTTCAAAATAGTGATAAATGATACTTACAAATGTTTTGTATGTGAAGGCAAAATGAATAATTTCAAAATGCACAACAGTGAGTTTGTGCATGCCAATTTCTTACAGGACCTGATATCTGAAGATTTTTTTGGGAAAGGGCCTTTCTGTTATCATCAGCAACCACCTATTAATAGAGACCAACCACTAAAGCAAAAATTCCTAAATGTGCACAGGATGTTGCTGACTGTCCAATAAAATCAGCATTTCACATGTGGTGTCTATATAATTCATTGCTAATCCAAAATGTTTTGTGAAGCATTCATTTTAAAAGCAGAGTATAAATATCAATGAAGTCACAGGAGCAAATGCTGAATAATTCCAGTTTCAGAATAAAAGAACAGAAATTAGCAGAAGAAAGTGGTGTTAGAATAAAATGGAATTAAGCTTATTTTCTGTTTAGTTTCGTAGTTTTCTTATAGGCTAGACAGTTCTAATGATACCTTTTAATTCTTCAAATACATTGTAACAATGAAAGATTCCTTGCCTATTTCAAGATACTATTTCATGAAGAAAGTCTGATGTCCTAAAACTTTTCGGCTAGGAATCAACGAGTAGGTCTGCACTTGTTCTGGAAGACAATAACGTGAACTGTTCCCAAAAATAGGAACATAGAAGGAGGAAAAAAAAGCATTAAAATAGAATGAGCAGGAAACAAATGATCCAACATAAATTTGCACGGTAATATGCTTAATTAGACAAAAAAAAAAAAAAAAATCTGTGTACAATGTGTAAAGGCACAGAAATCAGGTTTGATATTGATTTCTGGTCTTGAAAAGGTAGGCTATGATGTACTCCTATACTAGACCTTGGGGATCATTTTATAAAATAAATTTTTCTCAAGTCTTGCAAAATGCTTATTTGATGTTTCTTCCCTCAACTTGTGAGCTTTTGAACCTTTATGCAACCCAGAGAACCACTCATTTCCCTGAATATTAATATGTAATACTATTCAATATGTCCTAGAGCATATCTTGTGGTTTCTGCTGAGACTTGAGAAGGACACAGGTCATGGTAGCTCTATGTGTAGCCGCTCCATGTGAAGAATTCTGATATCCTAGGGCATCTCAGACAGTACTAGATGCCTGAATTTGGAGAAGATCATCAGCCTTTAATGTCTTTCACAGTTTCCTTTCATCGACAATACAACTTGTGTTGGTTACCCATGGGTTGGTGGAGCAGAATAAAATTTTTTGGTCTCTATCAATTTCTGTGCTGGATAGACGGCAGAAAATCATAGACACAGACTGAGTTGCCTCACATTTTCAGGGGAAGTTTCCCTTTTTAATTTGTTGTTGTTCCTTTATTTGGTGGGGATTTTTTTTTTATTTTTAAAATTTTGCTAATCTCATTTTCCAGAATATAAAATACCAGAGTTCTAGAGCATTATTTGTTCTTCCAGGCAACATTAGCAGTCACATGTTCCAGCATGGGGTGAAATTTCCCCAGCATATTTCACCTAGTTTTCTGTGCTTTCTGAACACCCCTCTGCTGCCTAATTTTCTATTTTAATGCAAAAATTTCCTTTTAATATAAAGGAAATTATAAGAAGAAGGAGCTCACTATCTCAAATGAACCCATCTGAGGACTATAATAGTCTCACAGCAGAAGCTGACCTCTCTTCCCTGCAAGGCCTAGGTCAGGTAAGGACCTGGTGTTAGGTAAAATTTGTTTAGGATCCAGGGTTCCTTTCTCTGCTGCTTAAAATTTCATGTCCTTTTATGTGAAACTTCTCATTTTCTCTGCACAAGAGCAAACCTCAAATAATCTAATATAGTATAATGGAATGGAAAACAGGAAAAAAAATATAAGGCTATTCTTCCTAGAATTTCAAGTTTGCATTTTCCAGGTTTTTTACTTGATTTCCTTCATTAAAAAGATATAAATAAGTCCTTTGTCCTCAGAATTAAAGAATGCTGGTGTAAAGAAGTACTCAGAAATCTCCTTAATTTATAGACACACGGGGCAGTGGTTTAGTTTTCACTGTGGGCTATTGGTAGAAAGGTAATAAAATAATATATCCCTAATCTCTACCACAACACACAAATTCAATAAGAAAAAGATTAATTTTGCAATGTTGTTTTTCAAGTGTTATATAGTCTTTATAGACAACAAGCAGCAATCTTTTTCCCCATACAAGAAACTCCAGTATTAGTATAATGTTTAGTATTAGAATTAGTATAATGTTAATTTAGAAAAATAATAATAATATTTAAAAAGAGAAGAAAGAGGTGAGGAGGTACTCCAGGTTCCAGCGCAGAGACTCTCTTTGCAGTCTTTTGACAAGACCACATTGCAGTAGGTTGTTCCTTTCGCTGTATATGAAGAACTGTGATGGAGCAGATTGCAGCCTGTCAGAGCTGGTGGATAGGTCCTGAAGGAAGATAAAGCCCATGGAGACCTCACACCAGACCAGAGAGAAAGTCTGAGGAAGAGGGAGCTGCAGAGAGGAGCTGTTATGGACTAATCACAGATCCCATTCCCTATCTGCCTGCACAGTTCTAAACCCCCTGCCATGGGCAGGGACGCCTTCAACTAAAGTTGCTCAGAGCCCCGTCTATCCTGGCCTTGAACGTTTCCAGGGAACAACTTCTCTTGGCAGCCTGTTCCATTGCCTCACCATCCTCACAGTAATGAATTTCTTCCTAATATCTGATCTAAATCTATTCTCTTTCAGTTTATGCCATTCTCCCTAGTCCTATCACTACATGCCCTTGTAAAAAGGCCCTCTCTGCCGTCCTGTAGGCCCCCTTTAGGAACTGGAAGGCTGCTCAAAGGTCTGTCTGGAGTCTTCTCTTTCCCAGGCTGAACAACCCCAACTCTCTCAGTCTCCCTTCACAGAGGTGCTCCAGCCTTCTGATCATCTTTGTGACCCTCCTCTGTTCGTGCTCCAGCAGATCCACACCCTTCTTATATCAGGGGCCCTGGGGATGGATGCAGCATTCCAGATGGGGTCTCACAAAGGCAGAGCAGAAGGGCAAAATCACTTCCCTCCACCTGCTGGCCACGCTGCTTCTGATGGAGCTTTTTGATGGTTGGCTTTTTGGGCTGTGAGCACACATCGCTGGGTGATACATAGTTTTTTTCAGTCAAGTCTGTTTTGCCTGCTATCATAACTGGTGAATGATTTCTCTTTCTTTATGTTGGTCCACAAAATTTTTCATCTTGTTTTCTCCCCCTGTCCTGTGTGGAAGGGGCAGTGAGAGAACAGTTGTCTGTGTGCCTGGCAGCCAGCCAAGGTCAACCTACCACACAGATGGTGAGAACTGGATGAGGATGTTAAGAATTTTAAGAACAGCCACCTCCTCCAGCAGGACTCCTGCCCAGTGACCTGTGGTCTCTGCTCAGGCAGAGGGATGCAGCTGCCACTTTCCTGTTTTCAACTCAACCAGTAGCAAAGCTGAGCACACATCCCAGAGACACAGAAACAGACACACAGAGGGCAGGGACACAGACAATCACAGAGAAGGTGCTGCCCCAGCATCCTCCACATGCAGGACTCACGCCAGGCACAGGCACACAGGGACACATCCGCTTTTTTTGTCCATACTTATTTTATCTTTGTTCCTTGGCATGTAGCCTTAATCCTCTAAAATGGCTATCTGGTCTAAAGTTACCTACTGATCTCCCATTAGCTTTATCTTCATTATTACTATGGACATAACTCTCCAGATGAGTGCTAATTATGTTTGAGGACCTAATTCTTGTTTTGTTATTAACAGGAATGGTAAGCATGAGATACAGCGATATATTTCTGGCACCTTGATGTACAAATTCTTAAATGTTTTCTGCACTACAATGATGTATTTGTTTGACTCAGGTATAAATAACTTATATTATTCACTTATCGTATTTTCAAGGCTATAAATAGTTCAAAAAATGAATTTTAAATCCAAATTATTTTCTTCTGAACTCCAAGAAATTTGGGTTACTTCAGTACTGTTACAAGACAATGTAGGCCCACAAACACATTCATGACTTACAGGTCACATGTGATAAATTCCACTGACAATTGCTGTTTGAGGCATTTCACTTTGTCCATTTTTAATCGTTTTGATACAGTCTTTATTTTTCATAAATCCATGATCACAAAGAAGAAGACTGGCTTTATAACATTACTCAGCCTTTAGCCTCAGTCATGCAAGTATGGTTATCCATGTGTAAGGAACAGCCCAAATCTCTTAAATCTGTACATCTCATCACACTGCCATCAGCTGCAGCCATCTGCATTGGAGTGCCCAAGCAGTTCAAACATAGAAAGTTTTAAGTCTCTGTTGAAAAATGGTGACATTCATATATTTAATGAAAATGAAATTTGAAGAAACTACTTCATGAAGAAACTTTGATATTTTTAAGCAGTAGGTAGGAAAAATATCTCATAATAAGCAAATTTTACGTCATTTTCAGTGAATTGTAGAGAACAAGTTAATGGAGACAAACAGAGCAGCATTGTAATGAACCCTCAACTCTCCAATTTCATCCACAGAATGAAGAAATGGGCTTCCATTTTTCCTTAAAGTGACAAGAACTCCAACTTATATTAGTTAGGAAAATGTCTACAACACACACTACAGAAATGACTGATAAAACATTGGGGTAGTCTGACATTCAAAAAAATCCCTCAGAAATTAAGCAGAAAATATTCATTAAAAACCTAAATTTGGATTCTTACAGGAAATGAGTAATTCTCAAAGAATTCAGATAGTCATTTCAAATAACCACAGTGCTGAGAGATTAAATATTTATAAAAGCTTCTCTGGTCTTGGGACTTCCCCCTCTTAGCTGTACATCATTATAATCTTCTTCATTACCTAATAATAAACCTATAACATTATACCTCCTTTGTATCTCCATGAACTATCTGTGACAATTTACTTCTCGTGCCTGATTAGTGAATTCCCATCACACTAAAATCTTCAGTTAAGAGGCACATGCTAAAAATGAAATATTTATTCAATTGTAGTAAATATCTCACCATGCTCTTATAGTCTAGGAATAAAACAAAAATATTGCAACTAGTTAAAAAAAATATAACAATAAATATTTCTTTTAAAATATTTACAACTATATGCAACTTTCTGCATTACAGAAGTAAGGCAGGTTGCATAGACTGTACAATCTATTTAGTAATGTTTTCAGCTTTGCCTAATGAAAAAAACCACAATTTATTCTCATTTAAAAATTGAGGTCTAAATCCACAAATGCATTTAGATATTTTTTCATCTAAATCAATGTGAAGCAGATGCCTAAAATAATTTTTGTCTATAATTTAGTAAGATACAATATAGATAAATTTGATAAGACACAATACAATAAATTTGCCATTTATGTCAGCCACTGTACAACATTAATATGCAAGATCAATATATTTTTTCATTTTCTACTCCTGATGGTAATTTTTACTGAAGACAATTGCTCTCTGAAAAATAGATTTGATCAAATGGAGCCGGCAATGTATGAAAATATACCTTTCACAAAGAAATTAATAGAACACCATTAAAAAAACCCTGACCTAAATTTAAAAAAAAAAAATAAAAAAAAAATAAAGCGACTTTTTTAGTAAAGACAATAATAAAATAAATTTCCTGAATGAAGAATTTTGAGGTAGCTTCTGACGCCTTAGGAAGTCAAACTCTAAAAGAATGAAAGAGGAGCAAGATACATTCTATTTCAAAGTTATTTTTTATTTCTGAGCTATTAAAAATAACTGTATATATGCATATAAATAAAACCTGGCAAATGTTACTTTCACCTTGACATTGATTATGATATTTGGAATTATTTCTGATACAGGAAGGACATTTGGTAATAGTCTTGCAACAATGCTGCTTAACCCATACTTTGTAATGCTAATCAGGATAGATTAATATTAAATGAAGCAAACATCAAAATTCGCTTAAAGGCATTCTCTCTCTGTAACTCAAAAGCAAAACAATAAAAGAGGAAGCAATAGGAATGTGAGTAAAATTGCTATTAAATAGTGACCTAAAACTTGATCTCATTGTTCTGCCAGCAGCAATGGAATTGAAAAGACTTTGTCACATTCTCTAGACACATTGACTGTGAATAAAACACATACCTTAGATAACTGAGGACCTGGTCAAGGATTAGACCTGACATGACATAATTGACTTTGAAGGCTTGAAGAGGAATTTAGACTATTGTAGCTAAACAGGAAGAATGTCTAAGGAAATGAGATTAATAAAAGCCTGTCTTAAATGAAAGCTCATTGTTGATAAAGGATAAGATCACAACTATTATCTAAATATTAGTCGCCATAAGTGAATCCATAAACTACTGAAACTCTTAAAAAACATGTAATCAGTTGAATTTGAGTTTATTAGAGAAACAAAAACCCCAAGCCCTTGTAGTGTCTTCAGAAATTCTGAATGGTCTAAATAGATATTATGGACTATGTACTGCTTAGAATTTTTTTGAGGACTAAAAATACGATTGTGCTAAAGGAGATGTTTTAGTCTTTGACAGTGTTGATTTCTGTGCAATGATTGTACAAATATTCTGAAAAAGAATTTTAGGCAGACTCCTCACTGCAAATGCTTTCTATAAGGAGAAGGTTTTAAATAGTCCTGGGGTAGGTGTGTAAACAGTAGGAAAGTATGGCCTATACACTCTTCTTCTACGTTTTCTGTTTTCTACAGTTAACTGTGCAAATCTTTTTGTTGTTTATTTGGGTTTTTTTGTTTTCAGCTGCCTTTTCAGCAGTTTAATACCTTCCATTCAATACTGCAATAGTTATCCTGAAAGGTCCTTGGATTTCACTGGAAATAGATCTACAGACATTGAGATACTTGAAATGAGAACACCTCATGGACAGAATACTCAAGCTCTGATGCATCTGCAACACTGACAAAGAATCCTGGAGACATGTTTACTCCCTCATGTACATCCAGGTAATGAAAGTGTTGGAAGCTGTCTTGATGCAGGTTCCTGTACAAGGGAATAATTTTAGAACTTTTCTGAACCAATATTAACTGGGTGGAATGTAGCATTAAGCAGAATGGTGAAGATGGTATAAGAATCAAGATGAACTTTCATAAAAAGACCTTGAAGTTAAATTGATTTTGATTTTCTAGGTCTGAAAAAAATCCATTGTCTTTTTTATTGCTGTCCAGAATAAATATTGGACTAGGCCACCATTGTTTGCAGAAATAGTCTGAGAGGAAGATTTAAAAAAAAAACAAAAACAAACAAGCCAAAATTAATCACACTTTTCCCTTCCTTTCCCCAAAACTTAGTTCTGAAGATTTGTGAATATTTTTTTCCCTCACAAATGATTCTTTACACAGAAAGCAGTGCTAATCTAACTCCTAAGAAGGAAAGAGACTGGATTAATGCACAAAAGTTCTTTGCTGTAGCTTTCCTGTTGCTCCATAAGGGTCCTTTTGCTCTACTTGCTTCTCTCTATTTTTCCTTTATGTTTCTCATTTTTCTTTTTTCCACAGGATGATGCCTTTCTTTTGTGCTATAGCACAATGGTTAGAGCACTCAGGATGTGGGAGAACAAGTAAAGAACAAAATGTATTATGTGGCTGTGCTACGTGATAATTTATTTGAATGACGCTTGTCAGAGAAGATTTTTTTATTTAGCTTAAAACCGGTTCCTGTGTCATGAATTAGAACAAAAATAAGATTGTCTCTGTCGAAAGAAGAAATGTATTTCAGGAACAGAACTAACAAGAAATGTGACTTGGAATCAAATATATTACTTGGAGACTGTCTGTTTTGCAAATCTGTTAGGAGTCAGAGCTTTATTGAATTTGCTTTGAAAGCTGCATCAGAAGTCATTAATACTTAAACATTAACATTGGCCTAAAATTGTTAATGTCACGTCCAAGCAGGTGGGAACTTATTTCTAGCCACTTGCAGTCATATTGTAAAGGTTTAAAAAAAAGGCACAATTTTCTTTAAAAATTTTAGCTATCTTGAGTTACATAAATTATCCACATCATCCTAAGAAAAGATTGCTTTTTTAACTCAATAAATACAACACAGCATTTTCCAAATAATCAGCAATTTTCCCTCTTGAGTTGTCTGAAAAAGACTGTGAATACAGAGACCATCTAGCAAAATCTTGCTTAGCTGTGAAAATAAGCCTGAGGATGCTCTGCCAAGCATTACAACAAACTAGCTAAATCATTGACTATAGCCCACAGCAGAAAGGCTTCTAAATGGAAGACGATATGCGCTGGAAACCTTTCCCTGAGTAGCAAAAATAGGAGCAGGACAGGGACAAATAGATAAAAGAAAAGATTTTCCAGAGCCATGCTCTAGTCCACAGAAGAATGAGGGCATTATGTTATTCAATTTCTGATGACATTTTGCAACATATCATTTGAATTTTATTTCTGAATATTTAATTTCTTTTGAAATATTACTTAAACATAAATAAATAACATAAATAAATATGATCTAAAATACTTCTGCTACTCTTCAATCTGATAATATTAATTAATATGTCAAGGAAAAAAGAAATTCAGGTATTTAAAGTTAGGCATCCATTGTTTTTGCAATACATAAACTGTCACATATTTGAGGTTTTATATTTCAGACTTGGCATTTTTTTTGATTCATCTAGAATCTAAAGTATACCAATAGAGACAGGTAGGAATCTGTAAACTGGCTTTTTTGTTGCTCCCAGCAGTCAAATGGTTTCCCGTGGGCATCTTTATCCTGTTCCTGTTTCACTGCATAAAGACACTGCATCTGACCAAAAAAAAAGCAAATGCAGGTGGACATATTTTTTTTGGTCTCCGACTCTTCTCCTTTCTCTTTCTTGCTAAGATTTCAGAATAACTTTGACAGTCAGTTTACAGAGCTATGAAATCATTAGGTGTGTATTTATCACTATTATTTTTCTATATAGAGCTATATAAAACAACCTGGGGATGAAAAAGAAAGAAATTCTAATCTCTAAGCTCACAAAATCTAATAATTATACTTAATTTTAAATATCTCTAACAGTCTTTTTATTTAATTATGCTACATATTGTGTCTGAATGTAAGCCTTATGATGTAGGATCTTGACCTAACACCTAAATATACTTAAAAGTTCCTCAGTTCTAATACTCAGTTTTAGGGCTTATGTAAGAGAACATAAATAATAATAATAAAAAAAATGTTTGCTAATATGTGTGTTGTGTAGTGCTCTGTGAAGATCAAAAAAAATTTTAAAATCAATGAAAACAAGTTAGTTCATTTTAACTTCTGATTCTATTAGTCATATAGAGATTTGAAAAAAATCATGATACAACCAAAATGTTTTGTCCTGTTCCAGGGCATTCTGTTGTAAAAGAAAGGATATCAGTCTTCTTAGCAGATCAGAAGCAATTATATTGAAAGCTGTAAAGTAAAAATGCTTAGAGGCCAGGGAATAAGACTGTGACAACGCCTAAGATACAGAGTGGCTTTTCATTACATTTACAGTCACTTCTCAATTTGCAGTAGGACGTTCTCCCACCCTCTTTGCTCCCCAAAGACAAAATTTGAACATGCTGCCTCCACATTTGTGTTTCTGCTCATCTTTGAGGAAACAAACATAACTTATCAGTCTCTTTCCTTCCTTCCTTCCTTCCTTCCTTCCTTCCTTCCTTCCTTCCT
>VZTE01000894.1:181326-209943 GCA_013397775.1 Eulacestoma nigropectus | reverse complement strand
TTCCTTCCTTCCTTCCTTTCCTTCCTTCCTTCCTTCCTTCCTTCCTTCCTTCCTTTCCTTCCTTCCTTCCTTTCTTTCTTCCTCTGAACTCTGAGGGAAAAGAAAGAACTTTTTTAGTTTTAGAAAACTGTTTGAAGTTTATGTTGCACGTGTTTGGTGCTTCCTTCCTTTTTAAACTCTCCTAATTATTACAGATGTCTGTAAAAATCTTATGTCAGCATCAGACAAATGAAGGGAAGTTTTAATGTCTCCCATTAATTTTGGAGCTGGCTTTTGCTATTCTTCTGAACTTTTCTGACTGCTGTTTTTTCAGGGTTAAAAAAAATTAAAGTGAAGGAACTGCAATGCATAAAACTTTTGATACAAGTGTACATGAAAAGAAATTAGAAGACTGAATTATATAATCAATACCTACAATAAACTCGAGTATTATTTCAAACTTGTAACAGCATCATTGGGACTGATAGCATCAGCATTACTAAAGATATTTGTTTGTATGTCTTGCATTCTTACAAAAAACATTTTAAAACTCTTTTTTTTTTCTTTTTACACAAGTAGTAGCTCACTTTTTGCAAATTACACTTCTTTTTCTAACTGTAAATGGAAGCAGGACAGGGGTGCCTTGTTTTAAAGGAGAAATGTATTTGTTCAGGACTAATGATTCTTTAGGCAGTGTGACCCCAGCTGCTAACAAGCTAGGAAGGAAATCAAGGAAGAAAAGAAAAGAAAGAAAATAGCGAAAGTTCAGGCAGCAAAGAAGCATACTTGTTACATTATTTGGGACAAAAAGAGAGGAGAAAGTCATTGCTGCATTGCATTATGCTAGAGGTCCCTGGTGGCAAAGACCTTGGAAAGGTACCACATGAAATACTGTGAGGTGAGAAGAAATTTCATACTTACTATTTCATAAACTGCTTCTTGCAGGGAATTACACTGTGTCCCCCTGTGTAGAGGGAGGATTGGCAACACATGAGGAGAAACAACAACTCTCATCAAAAAAATGAGTGATGCAAAACGCGAGCATGTTATTAGTGTTCCAGTAAGAAGTATGCCCGTGTTTTCACCATTTCCCCTGAGTCATCCACTGTTTCTTGCAGCGGGGTAAAAAGAAGGAACATTGTGTCTCTGCCTCTGAAGCTACTTTCCCTCACCAGGAAATGTATCTCTCCTTTTCAATCTTTCTGACTGCAAATTCTTTATTGAGTGCTCTGGAAAAACCAAACCAATACAAAGAATTCCAGAAGGGCAGGAACATCTCTTGAGTGTAAATGTAATGCATGCTACTGCAAAAGTATCCCCCTACACCACTGCCCACATGCACCAAATAAATGCATTCAACATAGAAAACAGAGACTATCAGTATGAATTTCATGGGGAAAAAAAAAGAACAAGACCTCATTTTCTTCCTTTGTTGTGATACGATGATGCTACATGCTGCCAGATCCTTCTCTTAAATTGCTCTCTAACAGCTAGATGCCCTCCACAAAGCTGTCACCAGAGAAGAATAGCACACACCAAGGTTGTTTTTGTTTGTTTAAGCTCCTGCTGTGCTGCTTGTCTCCAGTATCAAAGCATTCCTTTTTCAGAACAAATTTCTTTCAACATATTGTTCTCCCTTTCTAAGATTCTGCTTGGTTCGCATAACAAAATCTCCACCAAACACTCATTGATTTATTGAAAGAAGTTACATTTTCAAAAAGAAAAAAAGCTGCTGAGATACGGATTTTCACATATTTAATCAGAAACCATGTGCTGATATATTGGTAACATATGATCCAAAATCATTATTATTAGCTTCTCTGGACCTCGCTACCATGAAATCATATTGTCGTCTATTTCTGTTGCTTCCATAGCAGAATTATAACTTTAAACCTTCTGCTACCAAACCTTGAAATAGGTCCTTTTTGCCATCTACACAGATGGCATCTTTATAATAAGGACCAATCTCCGCAGGTATTTCTGCAAATATATATACATATATATAAACAGTAACGTTAGTATTAAAAAGTAGGCAATATCTTGTAAACATTCATTGTCTGAGTTAGTGACATTCATGGTCCCCATCCCTATGGACCTTGTGTTTTTTCCAACCTTTTCATTTTATGGAATATTAATAAACATGTAACACAACACAGTAAAATAAAGTTACTACTAAAGAATGAGAGTAACATTGTTTAAAAAACCCAAGAAAGAATAAGCAATTATTTAACAAATATTAATTCTTATGTTTATTAATGTACACTTTGAAATATCAGATACATTAATAAAGGAAATGGAACCAGTAAGGAGATATATCCCAGAAAGGAAGCATCACCCTACCTGCAGTTTATTTTTCATCTCCTAAATTATAGTCACAAAGCTGTACTATTTATTAGCACTGTAGTGAGAGCACACTGCTTGATTCAGTCAATAGTGTGCTCCCTCCCAGAAGCTTTAGGATAGTGTATGCCATTGTGCTCTCCTAGCATTATTTTTAGTCTTCCTTTTTTTTTTTTTTGATCACGTCTTTCCTTGTGACTGGCTCAGCAAGTCAACATGATGAAAACAAATGTTATTAGACCTTCATTTTCACACTAAAATCCCGGAAGGGGAGCTATCCTGCTTATAGCTCTAATTGCTTTAACAGCACATCTTTCAGCGCTTGTTCTTGAGGGTTTGATTCTGCAGCTCCTATTCAGCTTGAGCAGTACAGTTCTGAGTAGTTTCATTGATACCCAGGAGCCTTCTCTCACTATTAAGTGCTTCTCAGCAGGAATAAGGATTGTAGAACAGAGCAGTGTGAGCTTATTTCAAAAGGGCGAAGCAACTAGGCACAGATTCCAGAGAAAGGGAACACAAGCTTTGCTTATCTCACATTTGCCTTCCACACACAGCTACCCCCCCTGCCCCACCCCCACCACCCTTCAGTTCCAACGTCTCTCAAGCACAAAATAAACAGAATTCTAGCAAGTTAGAAACAGCCAATTCAGCTGATGCTGTAGCCATTTTTAAGCCAACGCATGTTATTCAGTATATTTCTACGCAGTGTAAAAAGTACAACTTCAAGTGTATGCAGAGCTCCTGGTTTGCTCTCTTAAGATAATTTTGTTGAGGCAGTCTCCATTAAAGTTATTAATTTAGACAAAAAATTGAAAATAATTTATGAAAATAACTTTTCCATATTATTTTAGATATAATTTTTGATTTTCAGAAGCATTATTCAGTCAGTCTTCCAACTCTCCTTCAAAGTTCACTAGAATTAGATCTCTAACAGAGCACCTAAAGGAATGCATATATATATATTTGACACAAATGTCTATGAATGTTAAAACCCATTATATAAACCAGAACATTGCCAAGAATTGTTCCTCCAATAAATAAGATATCTTTAGCAGAAAATATAATCTGTAATAGAATCAGATAAAGGTGAGAAAGCAGCAGGATGCAGACTCATACTGAAATACCAGGTGCAAGAGAGGAGCGTTAGTGTGTTGTGTTTGGGATTTTTTCTAGTCATGAGAAAATAAAAGCATTTGAGTGTAGAGAGAGTATTTCCTTAGCAAAACTCTGTGACATCCCGTCATCACAAGCTCACTTACCTCCACAGAGCACTGCACTCTCCTAGCTTCATACACTCGGAGATTCACAAATTCTTGTCCTCATGTCCAGAATTGTTCCCCAAATTGCAACATCAAGGAGATCCTAATGTCAAGAAAAAGAACTGCTCTCTTAATTGACTAATATAAACCATATTTTACACAGTTCATGATTTTCAGGTGAATTTCAGATTGCTTAGCCAAAATCAAATCCTAAAAACACAACTATTTTTTTCATTCATTAGAAGACCTTTAACACTTACGTTAAAAATATAGATGGAAAAATCAGTTAATTAATCTATGAGGTTTAACACACAAATGCAATATAACATAAATTAATAAAAATAATAAATACTTTGCTCATAGATATGTACCCTCAAGTTCATTTTAATTCTGCATTGTTTTGAAGAAGGCAACATAAGTAAAAATTGTTGAAGTTAATGTCTGCTGAAATTGAATGTAAGATGCAGTGGAGGATGTGAA
The DNA here is from genome assembly GCA_013397775.1 of Eulacestoma nigropectus. Taxonomy (NCBI): domain Eukaryota; kingdom Metazoa; phylum Chordata; class Aves; order Passeriformes; genus Eulacestoma; species Eulacestoma nigropectus. The sequence goes on along the minus strand of VZTE01000894.1, from coordinate 205,885 downwards.
GATATATATTGGCATTTATAAGATATACCAATTATTATTATTATTATTATTATTAAACTCTCTAAAAATATGACATATGTTATGCCTCCTTCTTTGAGCTCAGATCATAGGATAACTTTCTAATACCATAGAGAGTCTAATTCTTCACCCCAAAATGTCAAAACTCAAATTACTTAGCTCAACAGGTGTTTGCCTTCCTTTCCGAAATTTCCCAAGAGATTACTAACTACCAATGTTCTCTAAACTTGCAAGGAGCAGACTATGAAGCCCACTAGTGTAGTTGATGATGCTTTTCATTTTACATTGATTTTTTAATGAGAAGCTAGGGATATTTTGTACATTTTTGGTGAAAACTAGTTCCTGATTATCTCTTATCCAGAGTGGATGTTTCTGTCTTCTACAGGAAAAGCCTGTGCAGAAGCCAACCTTTTTCCCCCCAGTATTTGTGGCCTGAGTCCTTTCTTTTTTCCAAAACCTCATATGTATCTACCTGAAGCAAGAACAATGTTTCGTACATAGAGTTTGGTTTTGTGGGTATTTTGGTTTGTTTGTTGGTTTTGGATTGGGTTGGGTTTTTAGCAGATACAGATACCTGAAGCAGTCCTACCTCAACCAAGGTTTCTTGGAGTGCATTGTTATTTTCATGTTCATACAATTTTGGACTACTTGCATTTTGATCTTTGAATTATCCCAATTACTAACATTTGTGTTCAGTATCTTTTCCTTTCATTTCCATTTTCTTTCTTCTGACATTATGGACCTGGCAGTGATGCAAATCTTTAGCATAATCACACTGCTATACAGGACTTCTAATAAGGCGTCTTTGATTAATTTTTCATGATCCTGTGTGCCTTTTGACACTGCAAAGCCAACCTTCTCCAGAATGTATTTAATTTATTATTTTTTTATCTCTCAAGATCCTTCAATTTAAGTTTTTCCTACATGGTTGAAGCTTTTAAAATGTTTCTCTAATTACTCAATTGAATTACAATATAAGCCATTCTTCTCTTATTTTGCAGGAGTCTCAGCTTATTCGGCATCAGAATATGAAACATATATAAAAATTCAACCTTCGTTTAGTTTTCTTATTTGATTTATAACCAAAAATCAGGTAGTATATTTCTAATTATGTTCTTAGCAAAGCAATCCTTGGGACTATTAATTTATCACAACTCAAACAGCCAGATTTATCTTTCAAAGTAAGATAGTAAGCCTTCATCATATTGGATATTCAACATAGATAAATTTAGACTGAAATCTGCATTAGTGTCCAGCTTTAGATCCACACTGGAAGTAATGGAAGTCTGATCATAGGCTCCAATTTTAAGTGAGTGTTGAAGCTGCTACCTGAAATTTTTCACCCGGTTGTTTAATATAGCCTTTCAAGTGCAATTTATGACTTTGTTCACTATCTACTAAGTATATTAATTAATCAGTGCTTTATGAACCTAACACTTTACAGGTTTTGTTGCTTAGCAACAGAACTTCCTCCAATAAGGGGCTATATCTAGAGTCCTTTAGCCAGCTTTCATTTTCCATGGCATTTTTAAATTCAGGATTTCATTACTTTTAGAAAATAAGGCACTTCTAATTTCAAAGGATAAATTATTTTATTTAATTTTTTACTTCCATTTCAAATACCAAAATAACACTTATGAATTACTATAGCTGCACAACGTATTATTCGTGGTAAATATGTACAATGAAATCCAAACAACAGTAAAGTAATCACATCAGCCAAATGTTGGCAGTTCTTTTCATTGCTGTGGGAAACACTCTCACTCATTCCAAAATCCCTATTAAATCTGTATTAATGTCCTCCATCTCTGGACACAAGCAATAGAGTAGTAAATTATACTTCTGTGTAAACTGAATTCTATAATTGAGAACAGGACCTTTGCAATTTACAGACATTTTAACTTTTAATGTTGTTAAAATAGATGTTTCTCAGTCCTTGAGATCTTCTGCGGCACAAATAACAGCTCTGTTTGGTGCATCATGAGTTCAGTTTTTAATTCCACTGTTATGCATAACATTATTAGAATTAATATTAGTTTCTCTATTTTATAAGACTCATTAACTGAAAGCTAAATTTATCCCCACCCACACAGACAACAGTTTCAGAAGGTACCCACTAAATTTTCATCCTTTGCAAGAAGCGTAAACATTTAATAAATATTTGGTCTGATTCTTGGATATGTTGTATATCCTCTTTATGCCTGCATCAGATGTTCAGTACTGGAATTATGCCTGTGTCTAATTTAGGAGTAGTTATAAAATCAATGGTAGTAACTTTTTACGTTAAGGTAAATACCGCATATAGTAGATGAGAACAAAAAATTTTTTTAAAAATAATTTTACCCATATTTAGATTAGACAGTACAGTCTAACCACTCTTTAACACTTGATTCATAGCACCAATGAGTCAATTTACCCCCTTTGATACCCACCATCTATGAAAGGAGGATTTGTTTAGGGAGAAAATATAAAATGCAAAATGAGCTCAGTTGGATACTATGGCAATGAAGTTAGCCTTTGACAGGTGCTAAACAGACAAATGTATTTTATGTGTCCATGGATGAATCATGCCTTTTAGTTTTTCAGTATAAGTAGAATTACACAATGGAGGAAGCTATGTGCTCCAATGTACATGTTCCACTACTGTTGAATGGTTTGCTAGTGCAGTGTAGCTATTTGGATAAAAATGCAATCTATCTTGCCCTTTCTCTTTTCACATTATGTGACATAATTTCATACATACAATCTTTCACATCTGCGAAGTGTTATCTTACAAGAAATAAAGTGAGAATATCTGGGATGCAACTGGTTCCAGGAAAGTACCCCATCTGATAAGCATTCTCTTAAAATTTATGTGGGACATAAAGGGATACATTTAAGCTGATAAGGTCTTTTCTAGAACTGTGTGTGCTAGGTATACTCTGCATAATATACTACATGAGCACTAACCAAAAGTTTGGTTTACAGCAGCTATTTTTACAGACAGCTTTTGGGAAACTTTTGTTTTGTTTTGTTTTGTTTTCCCTTTGGAGTCACTGAATTCTGTTCTTATCTTTGATACAGATGAAAAGATGGAATACAGAGAGAACAAAGTTACATTGAAATTAAATATGACTCAAAAATCCTTTGTAATTCTTTCTTTAAATACTGTTCTTCCTTCAGAGGCTCATTGTCTCTGTTTTACACATTTTGTCTTCATTAAGAACTTTAAGAAAGATTGAGAAAACAAAGGATAAGTCTAAATTTTTTTTACTCTTTTTTTTACCTGAGCAAAGTTGTTCCTCTCAGCTTTTCAGCTAGCATCACAGCAAAACATCCTGAGGACTACTGTTCAGTTACATAACATTAATATGGCAAAAACTTCTTGCTACCACACTTATTACATGGACATAATAAAGACAAAGGTATCTGTCAGCATTTTTTTCCACATCTCTCTGTGCAATCACTGCTCAGGAGCAAGGAATTGTAAATGTAGTTTCGCTTTGCTTTTTACTTTTGACAAAACAGTTGTACCATTTTTCAAATACTTTATTTTCCATGGTAACAGAACCAGTGCATAATGTTTCTTAGAATGTTAATAAAGCATAAATAAATTTTTGCAAAATATTTTTTTCAAATAACTGCAAATATTTAAGGCTTCTAATCACTGCAATGCAGTGGTCTGTTGAAAAATTGGTTTGCAGACAGAAAAGAAAAAAAAAGAAAAAAAATCAAGCTCTCATTCATTTTTCATGGCTGGGAATAGATGTCTCAAAATTTTGATTGCATTTGTGGAGAAAGGCAAGCAGTGATGCAAGGGTGGAAGTTTGGTTCAGACTAACATACAGAAATAACAATGTCAAGTAGACATTATTAATGGACCAAGACATCATAATCATTAAGGTCTCTGCCACCTCTAAAATACACTTTATGAACCTCCTACTGCTGACACAGTGACTTCTACACCATTCTATAGACCTACTAACTTCAGTTACCCAGTCTGGGACCAGGCTAGAATCTGCCTTGAGGCTCAGAGAGAAAAACCTGTGTCTGTCTGCAAAATGACATGTAGATTTTCCTAAAGAAATGTCAATGTTTAGAAATAGTGAGCATAATATTTGGAAAAGGAAGAATTTTTAAAGATTAGTCATGAAGGTATTCCAGAAAAATTATCTAATTTGCCCTGAGAAAATTAAAATAATATTCTTTATATACTGCCAAAATGTGGCTGAGTTATTATTAAGATAATTATTAACCGAGTTTATCCTCATCATTGTGCTAAGTTTTTTCCTGTTTTCATAAATACTGAACTCTAAGTTGTTACAACTGAAGTTATGGGAGTATTTAAACAGAGTTCTTAATTCTAAGTTCAGAAGTAAAAGTAACTTAGAGTGGGGTGTGTTATGAAAGACTCTACTCAACTGACTGAACTAAGGTTTCAGCAGTGCTAGGATATTCAACATACCCAAAGAACTTGGAAATGAAACGTCCATGCATCTAGAGACCAGTTAGAGTACCACTAGACATTTCAAATGACAATAGATATCCATGGAAAAGTAACTTAATCAAGTGCTATGTATTGTTTGTGGATCCTTTGATACAGTAGGAGCTCAGAAATACTAAGGGCTGCCTCTAACTTGGAGTTCAATCCCTCCGTAAAAGTGAACATTCTGTCACCTTAAGAGCCCAGAATCATTTGAGTTAATCTAACATATATCAGCTGGCTTCCATCTGCCTCTGCAAAAAGGTGCTTCTCAAAGCTCTCCTTCTGTTCCTCTGTGAACATTTTTGATAGTCCAGCAGATTTGACGTGTCACCTGACTCTTATGTTTAGGCAACTGATGTCCATCATGGGTAGACAGTCAAGAGTAAAGAGAAGAGTACAGCAGAGAGAGATTTTAGAGTGACTCATTTCGTAATAAGAACCCTTTCAAAATGGTAAATCATCCCACTGATGCTAGACACTTGGGTTTCATCAGTGACTACAGACATCTTCCCTTTAGGAGGTCAGAGCTAGACGTGATTAGTCCAGCTACAGGCTGATTTCTGAGTACCTTTCATCCATTCCATTGATGGCTAAGTGGATAGACCTTTTTGGAAAGTTCATGACACATTTGTCTGCTTTTGCAATCATCTGCCTACTTTGAAATATCTGGCAATTAGCTGGTTGATTCTATTTTTAAGAGCCTTAGATAATAAGAACACACTGTCCTAAAGAGAAATAGATCTCAAAAACAAATCTAGATGCCTGGGAAAAAACATAGGGTGTAAAAACTGTAGTGAACGTAATGAATCTTTTAAAGTGCTATTTCAAGTTATTGTGATATTCATGGGAGCTGGAAGCTGAGAAAAAGCTGCCTGCATATCGAAGATACCTTATTTTTTCTTGTTTATCAAATCCTTATTTCATTCTCTAGCAAGTTCTGAATTATTGATTTGCATGTTGATAAAATTCACCCTAAAGTTAAAAAATGATGAAAAGAGAAATTTGAATTGTAAATATTTCTATTAAAGTAATTGTTTAAAAAACGAATAAAAAACCCCAAAAACCCCACATAAATTTAGCATATAGGTAAATCATGCATATTGTACAAGATAATAGCCTTTCATCTCAACAGTTTGTCTAACACTGAAGAATAAGATGAATACAGAATCCACAGTTTTTTGTGAAGTTATTTGTTTGGGACTGCTCCTCTGTGATGTATGGAGAGTGTAAACTACTCCTTTGTTTTTGCCTAATTGACTTACCTCTAACTGCTTACAGAGATCTCTTTTTTTTCCATACTTCCTTGAAATGTTATTCTTTAATCTCAAATTTTTTTGTGAATATGCCAGATACTAAACCTGATTAGACCTTGTCCATTATATTGTGTTTCTGAAAAAAGGTTTAATAATATGGCCATTGAATTTACCTTTTCAACCTTTTCTCTTTCCGTTCACTTTCCCCCAAACCCTATTATCTACCCTACCTCCCTCTTCCCTCGGTGTTATCCGTGTTATCCTCCCCTTTCCCATATCCCCTCCACAGCCATGCTCCCCCATACCCTTGCCATCCAATTACCTCTCCCGTTTCAGCAAATTTTTGTTCAGATTAACAGTCTTTTGTTTAAACCCATACAGAGGTGCCCATTTCAAAAACATACCGACCTTTGCAAGCACCCCACCATAAAATCCAACACCTGCCACTCTGTTGTCTTCTGAATACTCCTGACATCTAGCATCTTCGCCAGCGTCCAGAAACCAAAAGACCTGGTAAAACACTTGAAAACTGAAAAACCTCCAGAGTGGCTTGAAGATCTGTTTGGACACTGGGGACTTGAGGGGTGGTTTGCAGCCCTCCTGGGGGCCGCCTTGTGGGTGCTTTTGATTGTTTTTGTTGCTTTGTGTGTCTTTGGTTGTTCAAAACATTTGATTTCAAGTTGCTTGGGAGAAGCCTTCTTAATAGATAAGAAGGGGGTAGTTGTGGAGGCTGATGGGCCCATGGAACAAGATGCTCAGGAGATCCCTTGGAGGGATGTGCCCTGAGAGATGCTCCTAGAATAGGGAGATGAATAGAGGCTTCTCCCAGGATACCTTGTTGCATTATGTTAATGTACCCCAGTTCTGTTACCCTGGTTGGCCCGTTGGCCTTCCTGCCCCTTTCTACCCCAAATGTCCCTAATCTGGGATGTTCTCCCTTCTTTCCTCTCCCATTGGCCCCTGTACCTCAGCCGCTCCCCTGTTGTTTCCCCATTGGCCCCCATGCCCCAGCCCCACCTGTGTACCGCCCCCATGCCCTCAGACCATTGGCCTTAATGCTCTCTCCACCTCTGCCTGCCCCAGGGAAAACCCCTGGACCCTCCCTCATTCCTGGTTCTTCGTCTCTGGATATCTTCATGTTTGTGATTGAAATAAACCTCCTCGTGGAACTCCACACGAGGACCCTTCCCGTGTCTCTTTGCTGACGGCTTCTACAACAGCAGCTGTCCAGCGCAAATATGTATGTGTGTGTGTGTGTGTGCGCGCGCGTGTGCGCGTGTGTGTGGCACCACCAAGGAGCTCCCATATCCGGAGACGCTTTCGGGAAGGTTGCGGCATCTTCACCACCTCCGCCTGCTTCAACAGCAGTCTTCTCTGCAGCTTTTGTAAAACAGTTTTAAAAGTCCTTCACAAAAATATTTAAGTCATAAACTACAATATTTCAGTCTCTGACAAGGGGAAAAGTCAGCACATCGAAGTAGGCTGATTGGAGGATTAGTTAATAGAAGAATAGTTAAAGCTATTATTAGATGAATTGGTAAATCCTTTGCATATTTTTAATTAAAAACACCTTAATAAAAAGGCTATTAAGAAATTGGGCAAAATTCATAGAAGTGTGAAGACCAGCAAACGCATGGATATGCACAAACACAGACCTAAAAACCAGGACTCAAATACTCATTTATGAGCTGCCTACGATGCTGTCCATATTATATTATAAGAGATTTCAGTGGTTTCTTGGGCTTTTCCATTAACTGTTCCCTCCACCTATGCCAATCCAAAGGGCCAAACCAATATAAAACAAAAAATCTAAAAGACTTTGATACTTTAAAAATATTTTAGCTTTGTCAACAACCCTCAAATAACATACTCATCTAGCCAGGATGATCCCCTTATGGATCCTCCAAAGAACTGCTATAACTCCTCCCTTTGTCCTAAAGCTGGGAAAATTGAAGCTATTCATCTGATTCAGGATGTGATACTTAGCAAAATTTTAAAATGACAATATTTTATTTAATTTTCAGACAAATAGAACTAAAATACAAAGACTTTACAGATTATTTTCAGAGAAAGTGTGAAAGTGAACCATCTGTCCTTTCCTTTTCTACAGCTAGGTGCCTTTCTTTGCACTCAGCTCTATTCTGTATCTAGAAGACACTAAGAAATCCTGATTCTGGAAAAAAAAAAAAAAAGAAAGTTTTGCTAGACCAAGACCACTTCTTATTGACACTAGAATATAGTAACAAAAGACACTTAAAAGATCTTCATGCCTTTCTTTTTATCAATATTCAAAATAAATTTATTAGAAATTGTCATTCCTAAAACAGTGCCAGATTTTGCATTTTTTTGCTATTCTTAATATAAGTAGTCAAGTTTTGTTTAGAAAGCTATACATCATTTAATTTCAAAAGTTTTCCTTTTTCTTATTTATATTTCTAGCAGATTTTCCATTTTCAGATTCATGTATTAGTGTAAGAAGCTACTGGATTTACAACATGAAAGACACAGATGTACAAGTTTAGCCTACATTCTCCTAGTTTCCTATGACACCATGAGTAAAGGACTCTTACTTTTGGCCTCCAGATTGGTTCATTACAATGTTGCTCAGAGCAATTTTTTTAGATCTGTCTATTTCTTAAAGTTCATAATTATTTTTCATATTTTTCACACTTTTGTTTTTGAAGGGAGAGTGATGCGGTCTTCTACATTGACGCGTTTATAGAGTAAATGTCTAGGTTTACTTTTTTTTTTTTTTAATTCAGGGATATGAATTCCTTCTAATTTCTGCAAATCACTGACTTGTCTTCCCATGAAAGGACTGCATGAATATTTTATAAAGCAATCTATTTTCCTAATTTGTTATTTCAAGATGTTTATAGGTGTTCTTATTTCTTCATACAAAAAAAAGAACACAAGGCAATTTTCCTCTGTATTTTATAGTGGGAGTCTCATTGCAATATATCTGATGCCTTCAGTTGTATAAAGTTGTGAAAATGTGATTGTGCTTGTCTGCCTCAGTAGAGCGTGCTGGGACTACCAAGGAAAACAACTTTCCAAAAACTATTCAACAGCCATATCTGGGAAAATGCAGACTAAATAACCACTCACTTCAGCAGTTTGCCAAACTGAAATAAAATAATACATTCTTTTAGATACCTGTTCTTGAAGAAGACTGACTTTTCAATGACAAATCTGATGTTGAGTCAGCACCTGAAACATGTTTGCACTGGGGTTACTTGAAAATATTCATAGGTTTTATATGGGTAATTTATTTTGTGTCTGGTACATGCAAGTCAGAACTACCAGCACACTGCTTGCTTCAACCTCTTCAACTTTCAGTGCATTTACAGGTCCCTCTTCTTCATTATCCTGCATTATCAGAGCAGTCCACAAGTGTTGGTGAACTAGGCTCAACTTTCAGTCTCTGCTCAATGGGTTAGAAACAGGCAGGTCATGGGTAAAATCCCAACCTATAATTCTGTAACCATCATATTTCCAGTTTGACAGGTCCATAAGCTTTTTACTGAGTTTGTAAGGGCTCAGGACTACAGCTGGTCAGGCCCACTCCACCTGAACTTGTCTTGATCAAGAATTATTTTTAATCAAAAATAATTATTACAGAAAGAAGACATATATGAAGAAAAATTTTAATATTAATAATGATGCCGTTAAAGTTGTTGTACCTCACTCTTTAGTTTCTATCCCTTTTCTTGGATCGCTCTTCCGGTGAGAAGATCCAGGAATCACAGATCCCAGAATCACAGAATCGTAGAATCATCAAGGCTGGAAAAGACTTTCAAGATTATCCAGTCTAACCATCCACTGTAACACCTAAACCACCATTCCATATCACCCAGCACCAGATCTAGATGCCTATTAAACACCTCCAGAAGGGCACATTTTTTAAAAGTCCTGATATCACATTTTAGGTATGCCCATGTCTTGGTTAGCATTTCAAGTGATAGAACACTATCTTCAGGCAACCACATATTGCCCACAAAATCGTTTTTAGGCATTGTAGTCACCAAAATAGAGTGTGTTCCTCAAGTTCATCATCCAATCGAAAGAGCTGCCCACAGAAGCTGTGTATGCTCCATCCCTGGAAGTGTTCAAGGACAGGTTGGATGGGGCCCTGAGTAACCTGGTCTAGTTGAAGGTGTCCCTGCCCATGGCAGGAAGTTTGGAACTAGATGATCTTTAAAGTCCCTTCCAAGCCGAATCATTCTATGATTCACAGCAGTGTCATAGGTCATCATAAACCCTGAGCTGTTACCTGCTAACCTTGTGGAGATGTCTTAGGTATCTTGTACTGTCTCAGAGGGCACTTTGATTGAGAATTATCTCTGTGGACTGTAATAGGCACTCAAACACATCTGTAGACACCTACAGGAAGTTTTCAACACTTTATTGTAAGTTGATTATAATTAATCAAACATGGAATCCCATAATTATAGAAAAATGGATAAAACCAGAAAATCTAATTTAGAGTAGGGTTTTGCTTGGAAAAAAATATTAAATACCTTCAATTAATGTATGGACAGCCTCAAATCAAATCCATTTTCTGAAGCAGACACACACCTGAGTCTGTGTTTCTTATCTCCTAGAAACCAAATATTTTAAGCACTTGCCTAACTAGTAAAAGTGTGAAATTTTCCCTTTTTTAAAATGAAGGAATTAGTAAATTCAGCATAGATTTTTCAGTGAACTTAGCTTTACCCATTGATTTATAATTTTGGAGCCTTTCATCAAATTATGTGTTAAAATAGAAGGAGAGATGGCTACCTTTCCCTGTCTTAATTAACTTTACCAGAGTTCTTTTAATATTAGTTCTCTAGGTGCTATTTTTTAAAATACTAGGATATTTTAACACTCTCCGTGTAAAACTCATATTTACATTGCATTAGCTGTCATCTTATATTTTAAATCAGATTCCCCTTGCCACATCTTTAACTCTTAGCTTTGCTACCAGGCATGCTTCATCAGCTTTGGAAGGGGAAAATAATATTTTTCTTTTTATTTTCTTCTTTCTCCGCACCCCTCTCATTTTTTCCTCATTATTTATTTGAAAAGGAAAGGATTAATAAGGCTTGGGAAACAATACCTTTTATTTCATTATGGTAGAGGGTTTGTGTAGAGAAGAAAATAAGTGCTCTGCATGCAGTCTGTAATGTACAATATGTTGGACCAAACTCATTCACATTATGTAACATATCATATGCCAAATAGGGCCAGGATATTTATTGATAATCAGCTTGATTGCTTATTACTCAGAAAATTCAATAGAGCCACAGTTTAATTTTTTAATTTTCACTTTCAGAAAATATTCACAATACATACCTAACCAATCACATTGCCTACAAAGGTAGCAATTTAGAGTTTTGCCACGTATTTCATTACTGTGTATTTGCCAAGTTATTTTTTGTTATTCCACTGTTGTCACCTGTCATTCAGTGAAAACACTTGGTTGGCATTATACAGCATCATTGATCTTTACCTAATGTGAATTAGGTGACATAGCTTATGGCTTCTTCAATCATTTCTTGAATGTGAAAACTTTGCCAAGTTCCTTTAGATGTGTAGGACATCAGACTGTAGATCATGACTCTCATTTGGAAAATAAGGATATTAATTCCTACCAAGAAATTAACAGCAAAAGAAGGAAGGATTTTCCCATTATAATAAACCTGTGATTTTCCCAAGACAAACAATTAACAATAGTTTAAAAGAAGAAGGAATATTCTGAAACAAGAAGTCTTCTTGACAGGTATATTGTGCAAAACCATTCATCTTACTAAAGGTTGCAGAACTGAACATAATCTTAAGGAAGAGCATGAAATATTTTTATTTAAATAAGAATTATCTCAAATTCCGCTTTTAGGCACAAAAGGAACCTTTGTATGTTTTGGATCTATCAAGAATATACTCAAAACTGTACTAAGATTTACATAACTTCACCAAGTTCTTGCAGTTTGCTTTAGGAAATTGAGTGTTTTGGAGATACAATTTTTTTTCTGTCTAAATATGTCAAGATGGGTTTAAAAACCTTGCACCACATATTTATTCTAATTAAATTGCTTTATCTTAGCATAAAACTGTCACACTTGAACTTTTATATTATTATAGTAGATATGAAGTGGTTTTATAGCAATATGAAGTCAAGAGCTGAGTTAAAATAAGAGCAGGAGTATAAAAGTTCAGTTTTCAAATATTATCTGGGAAGTGTTGAAGACAATGCATTTGATGAACTTCATCATTGTTGCTATAACTTCTAATGCTCATTTGATATCTAAAAATGTAAAATTTTTTGTAAATTTTGTTTTATATGTCATTGATAAAGAAGCTTTTGATGTCAACGTATTCAATAAGTCAAGAAAAGCTCTAGCAGTACCTCCAAAACCAGCAATTTTCGCAACCTACCTGAAAGGATTCTGAAAATGTTATATGAGGAGCACACTGACTCACTACACTGATTTTTAGTTAGTGTTGCAGCACTGGGAAAAACACAGAATGAGAAGAAAGCTAATGCTGGAATAGCACTTTAAAAAAGAAACAGGATAACATGTATCAGCCAATAAGATATCAGCCCTGGCTAATATTTAACTAAAAAAGAATTAAAGCCATATAATTTATGCTACTGAATATTGGTAACTGATTTTTTGTCTTTCTTAATAAGATTTCAAATGTAGTATATAAAATGTCATTAATTTTGGATTCTACAGGGAATCTTACTGACAAGGAAATACAATCACTATGATCTTGTCACCATGTGGCATGTTAAATGGATTAAGAAATAGCCAACCCATAGATCTTAGCTTGATGATATTTGACACTGACAAGAAGAGGGAAAAGGGGGAGGAGTGGGATTTCACATGGGTTGGTACTGGTGTGACTGTCTCAGAAGCTTCTGTTCATTCTCTAATCAAAAAAAGGGGATATGGTGTTGAGTTAGTCTACAGATGTGAATAATCAAAATGATACCACACATTAAGAGATCCCTAGCACGCTGATTTAATCAAAGAAGAAAACTACAGAGAAAACTGACCAAAACCTTTTTTATTTTTTTTCTAGAAGAATACTCTAATTCAGACAGTAAATGATTCTCCAAAGTCCTATTCTGAAGGTTATAATATGATATTGATAAATCATTAAACATATTATGGATATTGGACATAAAAACACTAGTTTCAAAAAGACAAAGGGTTTAAAGTCTACAGTGATAGCTAAAGGAGATAGTTTTCACACAGCACAATTTCCCATCAGCCGCACATTCAGATACTAAAAACAAAATGTAGAGAAGAAAAAGGAGAATAAATTTCTAACATGACCATGAAAAAACAGGAAAGGAAGAGGGAATATGTACAGAGATGTTATAAAATCTGGTGTGAGAGATGGAAAAAAATTATTACTGGCTCAAAACAACTGAAGAGTGTGTGTGTGTGTGTAGGGGTGGACCAGGACAAGTTCTGCAAAGCCTGAGATGGTACCCTGCTCCACACCCTGCTTTTGGATACTCTAGCCCAGCCCAGAATGGCTAGCAGCCACTGGTACACCAGAAGTTCCACCTAAAGGGCCCCAGGAGACCAAAACAGGTAAAAGCTGTTGCACAAAGACACACACATGGGCACAATCCATTGTTCTTATTTTATAGTAGCTAAGATTTTGCTGGACCTCAAGCGGTGATTATTAATCTTCCTCTGCCCCCTTTCTCTTTTCTCCTCTCTCTCTCTCTCTCTCTCTCTCTCATGCTTTCCTCTCCTAATTTCCTCTACTCAAAATCTAGGTAACTTAAAGTTGGCTGGGTTAGAGTTTGCTAACTCGATGCCTTGTGAAATGCTTTATTTCAATTGAATGTTAGAACACTCATGGAAGATGTAGCAACTGCATGTCTGAATGAAGCCCTGTGTAATTGTGAGTTCTTTATTCTTTATTCTAGTATTTATCAGAGACATAAGTAGTGACAAAGCTACCTCAGTTTATGCCTACATTTTACTATTTCGCTTCCAAAAGACCTTATGTAACTTCCTTCTGCCCACATATTTCCTACAGTTATCACACAAATGTTACTGTCATTAATTGAGTCTCATTTACTCATCAGAGTGCCAGGTTAGTTGCACGTCTCTTACAGTAGTGCACAGAAGGATGTTGTCATTAGGAACTAAAGACTGCATTTAAGAAAATGTAAAAAAAATCCTGACAAGTCTAACCAAGTAAAACTGCTTAAAATGCATCTGCTTGAAGGAAATGGTCAATAATGAAGACCTAGATAATTTTAGAAGCCATTTTTCAAGATGTGCTATTATTACAGAGAGAACTGTATTCTCTCCCAAAATATTTATTCAAGGAAATCTATGTGCTTAACATTCACTCTTTAACTATGTTTGAATTCCTTCCTTTTCATCTTCGCTACAACCCCCAGAATGATTGATTGCTAAGGTGCAAAGTGCATATTTTCAATATATGATTGCTATAATATCCAAAGAAAGATCTGGTTTTCCTTCAATGAAGCAGCTGTGTGCTGGGATTTGTTCTCCAAATCATGAGGAAGTTTGAAGTCTAATATCGTTGAGGAGTGTATTTCATATGCTACATATATTTTGTTCATCTACAACCATTTGGCAAAGGAAAAAGCAATAAAAATTCTTTATTGAAATTGTACTTCATATTTGTCTGTAAATTCTAGCTATTCAGATAGTGACACAGCTTTATGTAAAGAAATAATCAAATGTCTTCTCTGATGTTTTTATACTAACCAGAAAATAAAGTTAATATTATACAATGAAGCCAGTAACTCCAGAGACAATATGCAATAAAACCAGGCATAGACATTCACCATATTCCGAGTACATATAAAACCAAAGGGAACATGATAAATTCCTAAGAAGCTGAAACCATATACCTTTAGCCACATTATGCAAAGTTACAGGGGTTTCCAAAAGAGCTCAAGCCCTCTCCTTATGCAAGCAGACATCGGAAACTGAAACCTCTTTTTATAGGGCAGTCTTTACTCACCAACAGTGATGGTTTCTTCCTTGTATTGCAGTTCCAGAATCTGCATGTAAATTATTTCTTTCCTCTGAGGTTTGGGAAAAAGTTTAGAGATATACATATCACTGAGAAGGTGAGATAAAAGTTTCCTCAAATGTAGTAATTTTCTCATCTGAAATAACAACGCTTCAATGAAGTAATATTCATCTAAAACAGGTGAAGACCCGACTCAGAACACTGGAGGAGGCACAAGGGGGGACAGTGGAATGTAGAAATAGATTTCTAATGCTGCAGGTTCTCTTGAGTAGCCTCCATCTATGGCTCCAGAGGCTGTAACTGATTTACACCATGTTAAATCAGCCCTCACCATGCAAAAGTTTTGAATGTCTTCAGGCATATGAAAATCATACTGTGTGCCAGATAACTGGTAGAAAANACATGTGGCTTGTTTAGATCTATATTTTACAGTGATCCTAGAACAACTAATTAAGCATGTACTGTTTCACATTTCTTAGCAGGGACACTCTAAAACTTAAAAAAAAAAAAAAAATATATATATATATGTATATAAAACCTTAGAACTATGATGGGCTTTGTATTCCAGGACATCTTGACATGGTTCTGAATATAATTTGATAAAATGTCTGAGGCTGTGTCATCTGTAAGCTTTTCATTAGGTTATTCTAAGACAGATGCTGGGAAAGAAAGAGATGTCATACAAGGTTATAACATGTCACAAACATTGCAGAACTACTATCTGTACATATACATAATGTTAAGATCTAAAATGTGAAGCCAGAAGAATGTAATTAGTGCTAAAATGCTGGATATACTATTCTCCGGAATTTTAAAAAGCTCTTCTAGCTTTCATTGCCTTTTATAATTGCATAGTACTTTCTTATTTTATCATGCTTTTCGCAACTCTTGATGGCTATACGTATCTATTAAATATGTTAAATATGACCAAACTATGAAAATTGGGGGTTGTATTTTTAAGGAGGTTTGAAATTACAATCCAAACAACAAAAGTCTAGAAAACAGACGTTGCTATATCACAAACAAAAAGAAAAAAAAAGAAAAAAACTACCCCTAATTAAGGCCCTTAAATCTTTCATTACTTTCTTTATCAAATTAAAGAGAAGTAATCCATGTAAACCAAGACGGTCTGGAGAAAATATTATATTCTCACTAGCTTTAATCTCTGTAATTTAACAGGTCTGGTCCATAACACAAAAACAGCATTCTGCTGCGTGCTGGCTTTTTAATGGACTGTTGTGTCAGGAATGTGGAGCAATAGAAGAGATATTTTGCTCCATTCTGACCTTAAGTAGTAGCAGTGATGCGATTAAACCAAATGAAAGCATGCTGTCCTAATAGTGCAGCTTCAGAGTGGAAATTCTTGCCAAATAGTATACAATTACCTGCTAAATGTATATCTGTACTAAAATGTGCTAAAACCTTACAATTTATGGGTTCCTCAGGATAGGAAGGCTTAAGCTGCTAGGGAAAACAATGGTTCTTCAAATAATATCCTTGCAAGTGTGGTACAGGGCACATAACTAGAAGTATTCATTTCATCTCTGGCAGTACCTAAATCCCTCATATGTATCAACCATTTTAAGGTCCCACAGCCCCTGTCCATAATAGCTTACCCTATATTCACCTAGGACCTGCAGGCACACAAAAAAAGAATCACTAAGAAGCTGAAAAACGTCAGGTTTGTATGTTACATAAATGTCCAAGTTCATGTATTTCCTTCAAAATTTGTCAAAACGACCGATATATACCACCTGCAGAAGACCTCAAATCACTTTTTTTTCCTAACAGGAGAGTTCTAACCCATATGCAAGAAGGCAATGCAAGGGGCTTTGTTCTGAACTGCTCTTTTCTTCTGAACAGATTTCTCTGAATCTGTTACACATCAACAAAAGTAATTAAGTACTTATTGATACCAAGGTAAACAGTAAGACAAAAAGGACACTAGTTTAGATGGCTAAACATCTAATAGAGGTTTTTACCTCAATACCTGTAGAAAATTAAAGGATAATTATCTGGTTTACACTCACTTTTGGTTAAACTATCAATACAGGCACTAGCTGAAGATGACTCATATTGCCTTAAATGTCTCTCTAAAAATGGATTATCACAACCTCCTAAAGGTCTGTTTCTTTCCATTAATATGAAGGGAGCTTTTTTTAACTACAATACAGACCTTAGTTTCAGATATCTAAGTTAATTGGAATGAAATCTACCTAAAGACATGTATCTCTGGTGTAAACTGTCTTCATTAAAGGCCAATCAAAAATGTCATTCTGAGGATTCCTTATTCATGGCTATGTCTTCCAGGGGGGGATACTCCACCTCCTAGCAGGAAAAGGAGTTTGAGACACTCCTCAGTGTGTGAGCCAGCACAGGCAGGACACAGGAACAACCACAAAATCACAAATGAAATGCAAGGAGTAAATTTATTTTTGTTACCTCGACAACTATTGGATGCCAAGCATCTGTGCAGAAGCACGCAAATACAATGCAGGCACTGCAGAACTCAGTCCACGCTAGAGGATCACCAGACTTCATCTGTACTTCAGGAATTCACCCAGGAGTGGTTTACCACTGTACTTTAATCTTTTACCTAGAAGGGCAGGAATCTTCAGCATGTTCAGCGGAGTGCCTCTAAGTTTATCACAGACCTATGTTATCTAAACACATATGTTCCTGTCAAACACATGAAACTAAACAATGATTAATATGATACTTGTGCAAGATTTAAATGCCTTGATTTACCTTTTTTCCCCCTAATTTTCATAAGAAAATCATAAATCCATATTTAAATCAAACTCTGATGGGGGGGAAGGTCTTCCACCAACTTTCTGTTTATTGTACTGAATGCTTGATTGCTTGCCTATGGCATGATGAAAGACTACTGCTCTAAGTCCGGAGATGTGGGCTTCCTTTCCTTCTTTGCATTCTGATTCTCCTTTAGCTTTTATAGATACAATGCAAAAGGGCAGTATCACATGCAATACAGATAATATCTTAATGTTAGACATTGTGATATGAGCGCATGATCTGCAACTCATGATTATGTTGCTCTTAATTTATAATAAGCCAATAACTGGGCTTGAAGAAAAAACTGTGTCAGCTCTGTTGGAATTTTTTTTCCTTAAGCCATTTACCTGAAGTTCAGTAAGTTAAGTGATAGTTTCCACACCATGGGAAATTATTTCATGCCTTCATGTGCATGAGATTTTTCATATCTATGCTAAATGAAAATATTACAATGAAAATTCAGGCTCAACAATGAAGAAATTTTACGAAAAAACCATCCAGCAATCTAAAAAGTAAAGAAATTATCATCCATGGTCCAAAATCTACTAAGATTTTTAGCTGTCTTTAACACCTGGGGACAGCATTCAGGTATTTAATTTTGAATACATGTTTGATAAAGCCTATGCTATAACAACATTGCATAATTGTTCTTTCACATTAAGAAAAGAAAAAAGGTTTATAGCCTTAGGTTGTTTGAATATTTTAGAGGCAGGAGAGTGACTTTAACTTTTCCTTGTGATATTCTCTATTGCTTCTTTCACAGTGACTTCTATAACAAAATTCAAAGTCAAGCACAAACATAAATATGAAACTCACATTCCAGTCTCTCTTATTTTAAGCGTATAATCAAGCTGTTGAACATAAATAAGGTAAAACAGAATTTGATTCTTCTGCTTCCCTCTGACAGTTAAGGAATCTCTTTTTAAAGATATCCAAGGTACAAGGATGACTAAGATAATTGCTTTTTTAGGATCAATTCATCTATTAAAGGTTCTAAAACATAGCCTGATCCTTTACAGTACAAAGTTGCAATCAATGCCATGACATTTAATAAATGTTATAATAAATAGCATTAATATATTAAAATCAATAAATATATTCATGGACAATATCTTATAGATTCTCAGATAGATGCACCACAGTGGAAAGATCAATAACATGACTGAAATTTTCCTAATTTCAAAAATAGTGTTGGTAAATCATGTACATCCCCTGCAGTCAGTGAAGATAAAGGATATGCACTTGGGAGAAAAATTAATATAATATGTTATAGACACCGTTATAGGGTGAGGGACACTTTCTAGGGAAACAAGACAAAATAAACCTTGCTTTTCTTGCTTCCCTAAAAAGAAGGCCAAGGTGAGATATAATGTAGGAGGTCAGAGGAAGTGGTATTTTATAATGGAGAGAGAAATCCAGTCCTGTTTTTAGAGCCTCAGTATAGCACTTTACATATCTTGTTAGTCTCAGTTCAACTATACTAAACGGTTTTGTTGGGGTGATGTAGAAAGGATTTGGAAGACTGGCACAAATGAAGTGTCACAGTAGGTTTTGGACAAAGTATATCCACAAAGACAGGTGAGCAACTTCATGACTACTAAACAACAACAAAGTTTATACAATGAATGGGAGACAGACTCTTAATCCCTTGTGAGTGTATAAAGTTTTTTGTCTATCTTAATCACTATCTAGTCTAAACTATCTAATGTTGGTATGAGTATAGTGGATAGGTAAGATGGAGAGTAGAAAGTGTGATTTGCCAAGTCACCTGGAAAAGGAATCCCATCTCTGAAGATAATATTGTTTCTTGTTAATACCTGTGCAGCAGTATTACCCCAAAAGACTATGAGTGTGTACAGGTGGGGCATATCTACCTTCCATTATGGAGTGTAGCAATAGGCACACTTTATTTGACTGAACACTACATACTTAGTAACTGCTGTGAACACATAAGAGTAAATGCATAGAGAGCTTTGTCTATCCTTTTGAATAAAACAGTGGAAGATACTATCAGACTAGCTTAGACAAAAAATTACTTTTTCTAAGTTCAATTAAAATTGGAGTTGTATACTCCTTTTTTGTTAGGTGGCCTAAATGCTACTATTGTAAACACCTGCTATAAAACTCAGCTACAGACAATAGCCTATTTGACCTTGCTTTGAACAAGAGCATAATACTGTCCATGAAATTGCAACATGAGATAAATTCCCACATAAAGCAGTTCATCTATCAGGACCCATTCAATTTTAAAATGACAGTGATGATGGGTCCTCAAGATGTTTGCCAAGTCCTCAAAGTCAATACTCTCACAAACATAGCAAATCATGACACATAATTTATGTAGGAAATGAGCCAAGTTATGATTTCCTTAATTTGAGACCATCAGTGGAGTAAGTTTACCCACAGAAATCATCCTAAATATAATTAATGTATATAGCCATAAATAGTATTAATGTGAAGCTGTTCTCCAGCTGTTAAGTGGTTGTTATGCTGATAATATATTAAACTAAAAATTACTATGAAAGTACTCAATATGAATTCTAAATTTGCAAAACTATCAAGAGAGTTAGGAAATTAAGATTTTAAAAAAATTATTCAAAGCACCTGCCCATGTTTCATGTGCAAAATTAATTGCCATATTAAATTAGCAAAATGACATTAACATTAAGGGATCATTAGTATCATTCATAATTATTCATTATCTTTAAGCTGAATCATGTCGTTTCCTTGACATACTGTATTTATTATTAAAAATGTTAGCTTTTCAAAACTCTAATTATGAGTACAGAACCTACGGAAGATATACACAAAGATAAATATTCTCAAGTATTTTTATTCTTCTGTAAAGAATTGAATATTTTATCTAGAGACTTAATCCAGTTGGGTTCAAAACTGGGAGAAAGAAGGTTATACTGATGGAAAATGAAGAAAAAGGGAAAAAAATGGCATCAAGGTAATCAGTCATTGTTTTCATTAATAGTCTAGATGTTACAACATGCATCTTTCTTTATATTCTTTGAACTATGGCGTGGCAAATGGCCCCAAAATGCTATTAGGTGTATAGCTTAGTTTCAAGAGCTAAATCTTTGATATTGTTCACTGATTTAAATAATTTCGTTGTTCATATGAAGATATGTGCTTCTTTTTGAAACCCTATATAAACTGTGCAACCAATCTGAGGTGTACTTTGGTTCTGTACTATTAGCTTACACAAGCATAAAAATATAATTCAACATTTATGCCAGTACAGATTTCTGCTAGTATAATCTACAGGTTGTAGAACCGTGAGTTTAACCTTTACTCAAGTGCTCTGTGACAGATGGACTGGCTGCATGGTCCCAGTTCTCTCCTGACGTACCCCTAAATGGCAATTAGTCCACCTCTTACATTGCCTCAGCTGTTCTGCAGTAACAATGATAAAAAATAATAAAAGCTCTACTGGCTTCAGCAGATCCATACCAGCTGAAACTATGATGCTGTGTTCCCAGAGAATTAATGTAATAATAGCTACTGAAGTTTCAAGATTATCTTAAGTTTTTTTAGGGAAAAAATGCTGTGAAATAAGGAAAAAAAAAAAGTAGACACTCAAATGACACAACCAGTTTCCTCAGTTTAGACATGTGTAAATAGGTTCAAGGTGTTTAGGAGACTAAGGTGAAGCATTTTGTCCTCCTTTCAGCTGCCTCTCGTTTACACAAACATCTTTAGACATTTAATATCCAAGTCCTGTTACACTCCTGGAGACATCTCTGAGTGTGTCAGAAGAGGAATTCCAGAAAGCAGTATCAAAATCTAGCCTAGGAGACACACATTTTTGAAAGAACAGCAAAATATTAACAAGAATCTTTCCCAACCTTCTGTCTTGAGCCTTTTACCTTAAATCTACTCTTTACACATTTTTCTCTGACAGAGTTAAACACTATTCTTGATTATTAGGCATTAATACTATTTAGTGGTTACAGCAGTTTGCAAAGATTAAGGAAGTTTCTAAAACCAATGGATGGACTGCATCTTTCACAAAATATGCAAGTTTGTCCACAGAATTCAATTTTCCATTGAGGATTGCTCGAAAAACCTCATTTTTCTTATAAGCAGCTAGTTATGAAAAATGGACCCCAGAACAGCATCTATTATTCAGTTTTTTAAGTAAAAAAAAAGAAAATAAATAATGGACATTGGTTATTTGGCATAGCTCTTCAGCCCTTTCTTGGTAAAGTCAAAAATACTGCAAACTTAAGGGCAGTGGTTGCTGCAATTACTCGATTTTGATGTGAAAGAATTCAACAAATACGTTGTGCTATGCCTGGATCACTTTTGATGATCTTGTTAAATCTGAGAAATAATAATCCAGTATTTGAAGAGAGGAAAATATTTGGTATTGCATCACCTAAAATAAACCAACACTTAAAAAAGAATGATAACCTAATGAGCTGCAGTCAGCTCTTGACAGTAGTGGAAAGATAGTAGTAGTTCCTCATACTGATGTTTAGCTTCTCAGCCCCCTCTTGCTCCATGTCCTTGCTCTCTCTTCCCTCAGCAAAAACTTGAAAATATTTATCTACCCACCTTCTCTTCCACAGATGTTCTGCAGCATGCCCACTGTCTGTCATCTCCCCACTTTAAAGGTGGACACTCTTTGTGCTGCCTATGTAGCCTCACAAACTGTATGCATCTGGGTAAGGGAAGATAGCTATTGCTCCATGATCTCTGTCCTGAAATGGCTAGTGTGCCCCTGGAACCCAGAGCTGTGGCTCTGAGACAACTGACTAACTTCCTGTTAGAAATCTGCTCCCTCCTTACTTGTAGTTTCCTCTTTTGGCAGGACAAAGGCACCACCATTATTTTAGAATAGCAAGCAACACCCCTTCAACAAGATCAATATATGTAGCTCACCACATACAAAGTCCTTTTCCAGCTAATCTCAAGGGCAAGGACAATGTTGTTTAGTTTTTTCCTTGCCTTTTTATCTTTAACTGAAATATGTGTCCTTAAATTCATTATTTTTCAAGTTATGCTGTGCACCACGAATTTAAAATAGCAGAATTTTCACTCAAGCAAGGACTAAAACCCATAAAAATGAATCTTGGATGCTTTTTCTTCAGATGCCTGGAGTTTTTCCGATGAAACTGTAAGTTCAACACATAAATTTTGAATAGTCTTGCAATATTTGGATTAATGATTTTAAAAACTTTCCTTTTTTTCTCTTTACTTGTAGGATTCCCCTCCTTTATTGTGATTGAGTCTTCTCTGAAGTACCTCTAGGCACTAAAGTAAGCCAAGTCCATTTGGTGAATTGGAATGGAGTCATTGAATGGACTCAAATGCCTGCACACAATTATCATGTAAATTACTTAGTAAAACTGTTTTACATGTTTCCTGCTTAAAACTACATTTACTTCTTTATTCTTGATCTTTCTTCTATTACTTTGAATGTAATTTCTGATGATTGACAAGAGGTTTTTAAGCTACTGATTTTGTTCATAGACAGCTTGGTCCTTTTTGTGCTTTTATTTTCTCACCAACTTGAACTCTGAACAAATAATATTTTGTGAGACCTCCCACCTCATTAAGCCTCCTCATTTCTCAGGGAGAAATCACCTAACATAATCAAGCTCCCAAATATTTAAACCAAATGGAATGGTTTGTTTTGCATGATAATAACAATAGCAATAATTGCTTATTCTAGGATGTCACTGGTAACATATTCTTATTTTTATGTTAACTATATCAATTGACATTCTATTCCATTTAATTCTTATTCTAGCATTGTCTTGTAGACTAATTGGTATTTCCCTCAATTTATCTCCATATACCTATCAATAACTGCCGTGTTTCCCCATCAAATATTGGTGAACTAAAACTCCAGTTTTCTATCTTTTCAACATATGATATTGTCAGAGACTGAAATATTGTAGTTTATGCCTTAAAACATTTTCATGAAGGACTTTTAAAACTGTATTACAAAAGCTGCAGCACCCTGAATGGGGCTCTGAGAAGCCCTGGACCAGCTCACTGATGAAGATAAGATAAAGGGCTGGGGACAGTCACAAAGCATAAGCTTAACACCTCGAGGGTGGGGACCACAGCCCCAGGGCTATCAGCTGCCAGGCTCGCACAGACCCTCGCAGCAAGGGGTGGGGGGAGAGAGGCTTTGGGTGTGTGCTGGAAAAGCCTCTGGTGAGAGGTGCAGTGACCGCCCATCCTCCCCTGTGCAGAGGAGCCCAGCTGAGGGGCCCCTTCACGCAGGGGGGGAAGCTTATCCGCAGCAGAGGGGGTGACACGGCCCATCAAAGGCCCCCAAAGGGGTCCCCAGACCCTGCACCGGAGCACCAGAGATGATGCAACAGACCCTCAGTGTTGCAAGGGACAGTGTGTCAAGCTGGCCCCTGCAAGGGAGGCACGTGGGCGTTCCCACCTGCCCAAAGCGTGTATTAATCCACGGGACTCTGAGCTCTTCGGCGTGTGGCTGCGTGTGGCCGCGTGTGGCCGCGTGTGGCTGCGTGGCCACGGCAGCAGGGGACCCTCACCACCAGAAGAGAAGATGGAGGGGAGCAACGAGATATCACTGGGACCCCTGGATGGGTGATATGCTTCCACCTAACCCCTGTCACTCTCTCCCTGTCCCCCCAACCCCCATGCACACTTCTTTCTCTATCTCCTTCTTTTTTTCTTTTCTCTTTCTTCTCTTTGCCTCTTTTAATGTTAAATAAAATACATCATTTTTTTTCGGCACCAACATCTAACCTCGTTTGGTTGTAATCTCGTTTTGGGGAATATTTTGAACTTGCTAAGTTCTTTCCGGTTTATGCACAGAGACTTAGCTTTCTTTGCTCTTCTGGGTTTAAAACCAGATCGTAACAGATATACTATTAATTCCTTCAATACTTTAGTAGTTCTACTTTATAGATAAAGTATATATAAGGTTTGAATGACATTTTTCTGGAAACATGCACAGTATTGTGGTCTGGGTCTTATCCTTGACTTTCAATGGATTTTCTATTTTTTTTTT
>VZTE01000894.1:168201-181300 GCA_013397775.1 Eulacestoma nigropectus | reverse complement strand
TTTTTTTTTTTTTAATATATTGACAAGGGCCTCATAAGAAGCACTTATAGACAACTAGCTTTTCTGCCTCCAGCAGAACTGTGTTCATGGTATTTCTCCAACATTATCTTTAAGTTTTAGTGATATCTTTGCTTTCTTTGTATGATTATTTGGTGATTTCATTTATAGGGTGATACTTACTATTTTTCTTTTGTTTCTATCTGTCTGATGAGATAATGAATTTCATACATGCAGTCCTGACTATTGTTCTAGGCTTGTGTTACCATTCCACTATCCCTTTACAGAGTATATATTAGTATTGCAAGTTCTTCCTTTTACTTTTCTGATCTTCTTATATTAACACAAAATGAAGATTTCTTGCCGACCACATTCTCTGTCATATTATCATTCCTGAGGATCTTAGCAATGGTGATATTGTTTTTCTTCCCAGTGACCATTTCATAAAATCATAGAATGATAGAACCATTTGTGTTGGAAAAGACCTTCAAGATCACTGAGTCCAAATATTAACTGAACACTGCCAAGTCCACTACTAAACCAGGTCCCTAAGTGCCCCATATAGAAACACAGAACCATTTACATTGGAAAAGACCTCTAAGATCATCAGCTCCAACTGTTAACACAAGCACTTCCAAGTCCACCATTAAACAATGCCCCCAGGTGCTACATCTACAGGTCGTTTAAATACCTCCAGGGATGGTGAGTCCAACACTTTCCTGGACAGCCTATTCCAGTGCCTGACCATCCTTACAGTGATGACATTTTTCCTTCTATCTGACCTAAACCTCCTTTGGCACAACTTGAGGCCATTTCTGCTTGTCCTTTTGCTTGTTACTTTGGAGAAGGGACCAACATCCGCACTACAACCTCTTTCAGGCAGTTGTAGAGAGTGATAAGGTCTCCTCTGAGTCTCCTTTTCTCCAGATTAAACAATCGCAGTTCTCTCAGCTAATTCTCATCAGGCTTATGCTCTAGACCCGTCATCAACTTTGTTGCCCTTCTCTGGACATGCTCCAGCACCTCAATGTCCTTCTTGTAGTGAGGGACCCAGAACAGGATGCAGGACTCACCAGTTCCGAGTACAGGGAGAAAATCTATGCCATAATCCTCCTGGCCACACTCTTTCTGATGCAAGCCATGATGCCATTGGTTTTCTTCGTCACCTGAACACATTGTTGACCAAAACCCTCAGGTACTTTTCCACCTTTTCCATTTCCTGTTACTGACATTCTCTATCTGCTACTCTTCCCTTATTCCCTCATGCAAAAATTCTTCACTCATCATGAGTATTAATAGCAGCATTAGAAGTTGCTTTCACCACTTTCTCATCTCCTCTTATTATCCTATTTTCTAAACTGCATTATCCTGTCCTAACCTTCAAAGACTGAAGACAGTGCAGTGGTCCTTTCCAATCTCTACTTTTCTGTGGTTTTATCATCCAAACCTATCTCTAATTTCTTCAGCATCTTTCAGGTTCCTCATTAATTCTTAAAAGAGTTTCTCAGTGTAATGTTTTCCAACTAAAAGTTTATTTATGATTTCTCAGGTCTTTCCAGCACTTCTTAATTGTGTAAGTACACTTTTTCTTCACTGCAGATACAGGACTTGTTTTTGTGTTTTGTTGTTTTGTTGGGTTTTTTTCCTTAATAAACACTTAACAATTACACAGTCCTTAGTGGTCCCTATGAATTCTAGCCTTCTATGTTCCATTCACCTCCAGACCACCTTGTCTAAGACAGTCTTTTGGGTATTTCTAAGTCACCAGCTTAAAAAACAATTGCCAGTCACATTGATTAAAAATCTATAAATCTTACCATGTTACTAAAATTAAAAAAAAAAAACAAACAAACAGACCTTAAACCAACATTTCCCTTAGACCAATATAAATGAACATTTCAGGTGCTTGTAATGCAGAACGAAAGCACCTCTTCACTTGACTAAGTCCTACTCCTTCTGTAGGCAGACTTGAAGTGTTGGCATATTGGGTCTGTCTGAGATGGAGTTCATTTTCCCCAGAGCAGCCCTCACAGTGTTGTGCTTTTTACTGGTAAGTAGAAAGGTGTTGGCACCAGTGTTTGGCTACTGCTGAGCAGGGCTGGCACAGCATCAGCGCTGTCTCTCCAACATTCCACTCTCACCAGCAGGCTGGAGGTGGGCAGGATCTTAGGAAGGGACATAGTCAGGACAGCTGACCCAAACTGACCAAAGGGATATTCCCCACTCTATGATGTCTGTTCAGCAAAAGAAGCTCAAAGAAAGAGAAAGGAAGTGGTGAAGAGAATTAATTATTACTCTGTCTTCCAGAGCAGCCACTATATGTACTAAAGTTCTGGGAAATAGAGAATGAAACTTCTGTTTTCTTTCTCTTATTTGCACAGCCTTTGGTTTTGCTTTATTAAACTGCCTTTGTCATGATGCTTTTTCCCATCTTACTTTCTCTCCTCACCATACTACTGAGGACGGAAGCTATCTAGTGGCTTGGTGGGCACCTGGCATACAGTTCAACCCACCACAGTCGTGTAGGAGTCCATTTGCTTCTCAGGACTTGATCCCAAGTAAGACATTTGATTGATTCCAGGCTTGTATGTCTGATTTTATCTTCCAAGAAACTGGGTCAAGTGCTTTTGCATGGCTCATTAATGGAATGGGCCTGTTAACTGTTATGTTATCATTCTTCTTGCTTCTCAGACTCCAGTACCTGAATATCTTGCTTTCATCTTTCTGTTATCTCAAGAGTTGGCTGCTCTATTCTTATGAATAATCTCCCTTCATCTTTTTCTTCTTCCTCATCTTTTCCTTTGAACTACAGTGAATGAAAATAACCTTACAAAGTCACTATGTAAGAAACTCTTAAATCAATGAGAATTCTGCAGAAATAGAGAATTACTTAATCATTCAAATGTTATTTGGCTGAAGTTAAAAAGTCAGCAGGAGGAGCTCATAACATTAACTTTAATCAGTTGTTTAATAATCCTTCAAAACAGTGTCTTTTACGTAAAACCTGTTTGTACAAATCCTCTCTGTCTTTGGATACAGCATATATCTGAATATAACTGAACTTGCATTTAAAATTTAATGAATGTGATAGATGTCTCTTGGGGAGGAGCAGCTGGACCTCTGGATGTAAACGCTGTTAGAACTTACTGCCTGAACTAAATGACCTAGCTTTCCTGGCTCAAAGGCTAGATTAGATTAAAAAAATGATTTGTAGTCCAGTCACTATGGAGGGAAAGAAAATCACACTAATTTGTGGCTTACGTGCATATTCACATAATGTTTTCCTTCATTACTTAGCCTTGGTTATTGCCTAGTCTGAGTATGGCTTCAAAAATCTCTTTAGTTTTTACTGCAGAAAGTTTATTCATTCTGACTTGCTTCCTAAGGTGTTTGGAGGAGTCTGCACTTAACTTTCTACTTTAGACACAGCTCTAAACCAAATCCACTGATCCAAAAGTTAGTTTCATGGAGAAACACACTGATGAGAGGAGTTAGAGATGGGAAGAGTCTATTAAGGCATCCTCCAGGCATTATATTCATGCATACCCTCACTTGAGGAAAATGCCTGGAGCAGAAAATTGCACAATATAGATTTATAAAGTTCCTATGTGTAGCAGTAAATAGGCAGGATTTAAATTTCAAACTGATAAAAGGATATACTTTGTTGCACATGCATAATTAACCTAGAGAGCTCATTGCCACAAAAATATCACTGAGGCCTAAAAGATTAGCAGAATTTTAAAAAGGATTAAACATTTATATGGATAATGAGAGCATTTACATTTGCATGGAATTAGAATTATTTCTTTAAAACAAAAAGATGCAGACTATCTTATTTCAGGACATAAAACAAAAGGTAGTCATCAAGAATATGAAATTACCCCTCTCAGTAAAATTATTGCATAATTGTTCATTTCAGCTCCTTTATGAGCACGTGGTTCTAGTCCCTGGCAGCAACAAGATACTGGACTACACACAAATACTGCTTGATCCAAAATAGCAATTACCAGGCTCCTATTGACTTATGTTAATGACCTCATGACCTCACAGGTACTATGGTGGAAAAAGAAATGTTTTATTATTCAAATTTGTTCATGAAGAGATAAAGGTGGCATGCAGACACAGAAATGTTTAAAGCAAACTCCTGTTTCTTCTGCAGGAGGGAATGCTTCTGGATAGATGCAGGGAGTATTTAATGAGTGGCATAGAAATAGAATTATTGGCATGAACAAGTTAATGACCAATTAAGTACAAAAACAAAACTAAATTACTTGCATTGGTACCTAATTTAAAACTGTGATTGTAATCCAGGTAATGGAGCTCTGCTGGAAGTGTTCTTAGCACTCCCCTAACAAAAACGTCATTACTGACTGGCCTGCTGCTTCATATAATTGCTGTGATAAGCCACCACAAATATAATTGGCTTTAGCTAAAAAAAGTACTTCATCATAAAGCAAGAACTATAGTTATACTTTGACTTATATATTTATATCAACTTAAGGAAGATCATTAACACAGTTAGTACACAGACATTTTTATTAAGCCAGAAAGTGTAAAGAAATGGTTTTAAACAATCTTTAAGAAACAATACAATTTTCCTTAAACTGTGTTCCTTTTGAACACTGAAATTACTTCAATGAGCACATTTAGTCTGTTAAAGCCAAAAGGACTTCAGTCCAATTTCTGTACTCTTCTGGCAAGTTTTGCTATTACAATACAGTCTGAGAAACGTTCTAGTCCTAAACAGACTCTGATTGATTGTGTATATTTCCTGTGCTTTCACAGATGTCCAGTATCATCTTCTATTCTCTTGCTTGTCTAGCTCAAACAAATAAGGATTTGAGGTAGTGATAGATAAATACCTCAAAAACATGGAGTGTGAATAGTCAAGAGAAAACCATAAAACCAGAATTTTATCCTCTTTATTAAGACCCCCCCACCCCTAATTCTCATTCCTCTGATGCTTGTTCTAACAAAGAAATTTATCAGTGGAATTTTCTCAGAAACACTTATTTTTAAATGAATATTAAACATAGTCATGAAAAGCTTATTTTTAAAATCATGTACATTGAAAACTTAATTATAAAAAACTGCAGTCAGCCAGTGAAGATCAAACCACATAACATGTGATTTGTGTGTCCAATCAGACCTAATCAAAGGGATTTTAAAATATTAGTGTAGGTTTCTACAATTTACAATTTAGCTAGACATTTTTGTGTATGTCTATTCCTCTGTGGTCACATACAAACACACATACTACACATGCTCCTAGCTGTTCCAATGGCAAATTGTATAGATTAGTTTGCATATTTGGATGTCAGAATCTAAAATTTCAAATAAATACATAAATAAATGCAGACATAAATAACTAAACAAACCAACCAGCCACATGGGGGTGGGGGGAGCCAGAAATCTTGCAAAAATACGATTATCAGGCATTTGTTTTATTTGCCTTCATATATCTGGCCCTGGTTGTATTGTTCATAGGAATCAAACCTATAGCAGAAATTTAAGTAAAATTCATAAATTAAAATTTAGAAAATAAATGTGTGATGTGATGATTTATTTCAGTTGGTTGATGCCTTTATTGTAAATATCCATGCTTTTTTACTGCAATTTTATTAATTTAAAAAATATTGTTTTATTGTTTTAATAAAAAATTTAAAAATCTCTTTTTCCTAAGCATTCTGTAAAAAAGTTCTGAAATTATTTTGAAGCAGAAATTCAGAAACCTTAGATGTGTTTTTGTAAATAGTTGTCAACGTCATCTAAGACTTCTGATAAAACTTTATAGATATTTTACTAGTAATTTATTAAATTCTTCGTAGTATCTGGAAAGCTACACCAGCCCTAAAAATTCAGTCTACACTTGCAAACCCTTTGGAGCATGTCGACCTTTGAGTATGAAAGAAGTTCCACTGACATTAATGGATTTTGGATCAAACCATTAAAAGAGCAGCCATCCAAAGTAGCACCTCTCATCACCACTGTACTGCATCTGTTAATTTCCTGTATCATTAGCACAAAAAGCCAATCATTCATAAAGGTTACAAAGTCATTGCAAAGAAATTCAGGAGTAACTGATGCTGCCTTATAAATGGTGTATCTTCAGAAACATATCATCCACTGAGTTAAAAAGTGGTCTGATCTATTGTTTCATCCCATGTGTAATATGATAGTACTAGTTGTTATCTTCTTTTTTATACAGGGAAACATCTCATGAGAGTGAAAGACTGATCAATTTAATACATAAAGATTGTAAATATTGATATTTAAAATATAAAAAATACTGAAGTTGGTCTCCTCTACTAATCAATAGAAACACAATGGAAGAAAAGATGTCCTAATCTCAGACGTGTCCTCTTGTCTTCATGGGCTACTGTTCCTGACAGGAGCCTGCCCTAGCATGAGCTTCCCACAAGTTGCAGCTTCCTTTAGCACACATCCACCTGCTCTTTCCTGGGGTTTCTTATGGGCTGAATGTGGATCTCTGCTCAACTGTGGGCCTCCATGGGCTGCAAGGGAACAGCTGCCTCACAGTGGTCTTCTGCATGGGCTGTAGGGGAGTGTCTGCTAGAAGAGTAATGTCTGATAGCACCCTACGTGAAAAGAGCAAAAATCTCATAAGTGGTTGGACTTGATGACCTTAAAGGTCTCTTCCAGCCTTGATGATTCTATGATTCTAGAATCTGTGGTCCCAGCTAGCAGAACCATCATGTTTAAGAAGTAGATACTGCAGTTTTCTAAAGTAAGATTCAAGAGATATTATGTGAGCTGATAATCTCACTGTATTTCTCTCTCAGTTATAAACCACAACCACTGAATTCATTTGTTACTTAACAACTCACCAGACTCCGTGCAACCTAATTAGAAGTAAAATTGTCTCTCAAGAGGTGGTGACACTGCTGGAGTTTTGATCACTGCTGTATGTTATCTAGAAACAACATCAGAAAAAAAAAAAATCACCAAAAAATCAGAATCACCCAGAAAAGCCTAACCTTTATTTGGTTGCTCAAGTTTTAAAATAGGTTGAACTATAGTGTCCTTTCTGTGTAGTACTCCAAATATACAAATCCATATATAAATTTGCATTTTCAGTTTCATGCTTCCTTCAAGCACACTATATCTTCACCCACAAAAATCCATGATCTCTAGAAATCGTTTCATGGACACCAATTCTTTCTCCTGATATTATTTTTTGACCACAAAAAGATACTAATGCCCTTATGAAACATGTCATGAAAAAAGAGAGGAAAGAATTCTGCCTGTGCAAAGGCTGTATAATGCAAGTACTCTTGTCACTTAGTGTTGTTGTTGAGGTCCATAGAAATTCGGGATCTCATTGACCTCAATTTTTTGTTACAGTGTTTCTCAGTCCCCAGAGTGTTGTTTATTCTCTCCTTCATTAGAATCTAAAATAATTTAAAACTGTTCCTGACCTAGCTTTTGAGGGTTTTATTGGGACAATGATGCATGAGAGAATTCCAGCAGAATGGAATGAGGAACAAGGATTATAGGATAATAATAGGTCACTGGGAGGTGGACACACAAGGAATTACATGTCCCTCTAACAGATGCATCGACTTAACACAATGAACAATGAAGAAGACTCAGTAATAATAAGAGAATTTTGTTTTATATTGTTATGCTATTTTTGATACCTTTCAAAAGGTGATTCTTTTTTTTTTTGCATGTTAAATTTAATCTCATTAATCAATTAGATGTTTACTTATTAGGCATGCCTTTAACAGATCCAAGGTCAATGAAGGTTATCTACATCACAGTATATGACACAAATTCTCTTCTTTCAGACTAAAGGGCTTTAGTCTTTATTTTCTGTGAAGAAAAATAAGGTATTGATGATTGTGTTTTACATAACTGAGGCGATTGGGAGCATGTTCTTCATGGTTCTGTATGTGTGTGGTGTGTTGGAAACATATTTACCAAGTGTATGACTATAGTTTTTGCTATTTAAAACTCTAAGTGTTCTTGCACTTGAATGAATTTGCACAATATAGGTATTGCTCTAAATTATGACTCTAGGCTGTGATTCCCCAGGGGATCCCACTTTAGCTGAGAATTACCCAAACAAATCTCATTCCATCTCCAGCTGGCAAACAACCTGATCACATCGCACAACAGCAAAGTGTATGTATGCCATGCTAAAGAAAAGCAAAAGCTACTAAGAATGGCTTCTGAGTTAATCTGATGTGCAAAGCAATCTTGTTTTTAGTAAAATTGCAATCACTGACAACAGCAGAAAATCTGGTCCCATGAATTCAGCATCAGTGAAAATTTTCAATTTGACTGAAGTATGCAATCTCTTATGCAATAAATATGTCATTTGTGCCTAGCCTATACAGATTCAGCAATTCATTTTCTGGTGAGTTTACAGGATTATGTTTTTTTGTTCTTTTAGTACGGCACAAATCTTAAACCATTGTTTAAGAATATATATATAGAAAATATGAATAGAAAATATATAAATATGTATGAAAAAATATATTTTTCCTTTAACTTTCAATTCAGTTGATTCTAGCAGAAATTTTTCAATCATTTTTAAAGGACCGAGGGCAAATTGGCATAAAAGTTCTCCTTTAAGTACCTTCAAAAAATAGGCTTCCTTCTTCACTGCTGCCCACTTCTATTCTCTCTTTTACATTTGCAGGTTTAAAACATCAGGCTCAGTGATATTGAGCAGATTTTTTTCTCTCTCTTTTTCTAGACTTATAAGAAGATCAATACGTTATTTTCCTTGAATGCAAATTGCTACTACAAAGTTTTTTACTAAGACTGAAAATGTTCAGCATATTGCTTCAGGACCGGAGTTTCCTCAATGGTTGCCTGAAGCATTACCAGTTTATATATTTTTCCCCCTGCATTGTCTAAGGGCCTTGTATTGTTTCAGTATCCATGAATTCATAATTCTCCATCATCATTCTCAGACCTCACAGAGTGCAAAGTCTGTGGAATGTCCAATTTCTTATTTTTAAAATCAATTGAGAGGAAGCAATTTTTCTTCCCCATTATGCTCCTCCACGCTTCCAGAATCAAAGCCTTTCATCAACAAAAAAAATCTGAGGCTCTGCCTCCTGATATGGATAGATTGAAATCCAATGCTTTTGGATGGGCTTTTGCAAGAGTGTGTGCTTAGACTCCTGCTTTTGTTACTTTATTTTAAGGTATCATGAGACATCCTGTATGAATAACACTGCAAAAATATTGCTGTTGTTCTTGAACCAGCATTAGGCTCCATGGGTGCCAAATCGTGGTAACACATGGAGCTTTCACAGTTCAGCGCTCAAAGTCACATTTTTGTAGGGAAGAGTTCTAAATGATTCAAAGTTACCAGCTCCCTGAAAAGTGACTGGTTGCCAAAAAAAGCCCTCCTATTAAAGAAACGCATATGATCATGAAATATATTACAGTTTGTAAGCTTGTCCAGTAATGATTTGATTTCATGAACTTGAACAATATAAAAATTCGCTGTTCCTTTTTTCTTAAGAACGTTGACTTCTTATGACACTGACAGTGCATTTTTCTTTATTTACATTATATTTGCCATTTCAGGTAAAATGAAGTTCATATTAGCTTAAACAAAGGACAAGATTAAGGAATCAGCTATAGGTCTTTCCTTCTGCATTCTTTTTTTTCCAAAAATAGTAGTGAATTCTTGTGCTATTGGTGCAATCTTTTCTAGTTAATTTTTTTTGTATTCACCTATGTGTTCCTCAGAGCCGGAAACTTTTTTAGTGCTTGAGTAGATTGATGAATTACAATGCAACTGTAAAAACAGATTTTACACATTTTCTACAAAATATGAGAATATAACTCTCCCTCTTGGGGAAAAAAAAAAAAAAAGTGACCAGCCAAATAGAAAACCTGTAAAATATTGAGCAGATATCCATTGGAAATGCATCTATCAAAAAAGTTTATCTTGTACCTTTGACTATACATGTCTGAAAAGCACACAGACTACTCCCAAAACATTATAGTTTAATGGACTTTTTTGAGCACTCTCATTACAGTCTTCTATACAACAAGAGTCAGAAAGCATAATGTATTAATGAATACTTCCCAGCCTCAGGAAATCTTTCTGTTGTACAGATGAACACCGTGTAGAAACTTTCTGTATTTACATCTCTGGTGTTCCAGTTAGCCCAGTTAGAAGATGATTTCCGTGGGAGAAAATCATATGGAACAGTCTCGTTGTTGCTCCGAGTCACATCTAGACTGATGATGATGTTCAGGCAGCTTTAGATCCAAGGAGTCTGCAAGGTAACTGCTGCAATACACAATATACACAATCACACAAGAGCCAGAATCAAAAATATCCATATGGTAAGTATGATTTCTTTTCTATTAGTGTTTGTTTTAATTGTTAAAAAATGAAAAAAGTTTACTTTAATTGTTGCTTAATTGTAGCAAAATAGCAAATGTATGGGATTGCATTTTTATAGGTAAATTGAAAGCAATTGAGATCATAGCATATAATCCACAAAAATGGAAAATATTGAATTTACAGAGAGAGCTATTTGTTAAAAGATTTTCACTGACTAACTCTAATAAACTTCATAAAATATGAACTTGAACTGCTGCTCCAATCATGAGCTGAACCCTTGCTTTTTAGAGAAACCTTCTTTTCAGGTATTCGTATCACTTCAAGTAATTAATATTCAT
Organism: Eulacestoma nigropectus; assembly: GCA_013397775.1. NCBI lineage: Eukaryota > Metazoa > Chordata > Aves > Passeriformes > Eulacestoma > Eulacestoma nigropectus. Next base: position 170,623 of record VZTE01000894.1, on the reverse strand, counting down.
GAGTTATGGCTGAAGTGTTTCCCCTAATTTTGGAGGTACACTCTATGGGTTATTAGACATTTGGCTGATTCTCTACACTTGAGACCAGATCTAATAATTTTAGCTTTTATCAAGTAAAAGCTAAAATTAAAGGCTCTATTTTAAGTCCTTTTTGCTATGACTGCAAAACATTGAACCATGCAAAGTATTAAACTACACAAAGTATAAGACGGTGCAAAATCATTCTCTGTATCTTTGAACCTTCTAGAGGTGTCTATTATTATGCTCAGTAAGTTAAGAACAGAAGGATTGCCATACATATGTTTATCTTTCCATACTATAGAATTTTTTGAAACAGCTGAATATCTGTCTTTTATGTATGTCAACATTTCTGTAGATCTTTAAGTAAAGCTCTAGCAAACACATCCTCACAGTCTATTCCAACCACTTGTAAAACTTAAGCTTGATGATATAATCATTGATGTTACTTCTGCCAGTCATCTTTGAAGACTGGTCAATCAACTGAAATTGGTGAAAAGATGCAAGATTTAAAAAGACTTGTAAGTAGAGCCTGCTTTCATAGGAATATACCCATTTTTATGCAGAAATAATTTTGGTATCTAGTAATTCAAGTATCAAAGAAAGCAATTTATTTTTGCCTGAAATCTAATGTTTTTGGACTAGAGAACCGAAAATTTTAATCTGAAAGGCTGAGATTATCAGGCAGTAGTTTATTTTTTAACTCAGTAAGTTGATTTGATAGTTTAGGGAAACTAGTTTTGAAAAGATGGGTGAAGGTAGAAAGCATTTATACCTTTTAAACAGAAAACATGATGATATGCATTTGGGCATCATGTGCACCATAGATGCCTTTAACTGTAATTTAAACAACTAGGTTCAAATAAACTTACTTTTTTTTCACTTCAAGCAAGCACATATCTCCACTGTGGTTGATGCTTCAAGCTTTAAAATTGATTTAGATAAGGCAGATAAATCACACTCCAGATGTGTGAATGTCTCATTATTGATTACAGGGGGAAGTGATTGCCTCAGACTTAGGTTTTTGATTGTCAGACACAAGAAGTCAGTTCAAATGAATTCTATGCAAAGGAAAGAAATTCAAGATATTTTATTCAAAAAACACTAACCAACTTATTCTCATGTGGCAAAATCAAATTCCTTTCTTACCATATTCTTGTTGCACCTCTACACATTTGTAAGGTCAGTCTAAATGAAAGACTGGGCTAAATTTTCATCAGCAGGATATTGTTGGACACAAACACAGCATCCCTTATCTGCAAGTGATATTACCATAGGAAATTCAGGCATTTCTTCTTCATATATTATTTGTCTTTTCCTTCTTCCTAACAGATATTTTATTTTAACTGTCTTTAGGGTGAAGTTCTCAAACAGTGTATATTTGTAGTGTTTGAAGAAAAAAGAGGATTGTAATCTGACTGAAAATTAAAACTGTTTCCATTCTGATTCGTATGGTTTGTCTTTTGGGTTCTAGAAATGTAGACACTTTGACAAATCTGTAATTCCACCAAAATAAAGAGAATTTTTAGTATTTGCATTTTAAGTTATGGCAAGTGTTCCCAGAGTAAAAGAGTGGATATGAAATCTAAGCAAATTAATTAAAGTTCCTTTAGGAAAATGGTACACATTTCTCTAGAGAGATATTTTGGTATTGTTAGTACAAACCCATCCCACAATTTTAAAATAAGAAACTCCATTTTGATGGTAATTTAAAATTTAATAGCATATTTTGAGAGTAAGCTGTTTGCTGGAAACAATGTTCAGTAACAAAATACATGACTGGGTTTGTCCTGTGCTAACCTGTAAACTCCTCACATGAGACACATTTTCTCATCATTAAAGGAGAAATTAACAAGTCTGTAATTGGCACTCTGCACTTCATTAGCGTATAGCTCACCAGCAACATACCTCAGTATCTGCAGGTCAGGAGACAGCCACTGTAGAACAGCCTTCTCAAGACCATTTTAAGCGAAAATATATGCATCCTTGTAACAACATTCACCTTCTCTATTTACATACACAAGGTTAGTTCCCAAGACTATCTCCATCTGGTCAGAGAGCACAGTCTTTTGTAGAGGCAGGAAACAAAAATTATTATTGGATAAACTCCTAGGAGAAATACTGCATATTCTTCAAACTAATGTGAACAATGGCTAAGTTGCAGTAGAGTGGAGATTCAGGGGAGCAGGGCAAGAAAGTAAAAAAAGACACTGAGAGAAATAGGGAGAGAAAATGGTGGAGAGAAAGGGAGAGAAAGAAGAAATGAAAAAAGAGAAAAAGGAGAAAAAAGAGAAAGAAGGAAGGAAAGAGAAAGACATAAGAAAAAGGACAAAAGAGGAAGAAGGAAGGAAGGAAGGAAGGAAGGAAGGAAGGAAGGAAGGAAGGAAGGAAGGAAGGAAAGAGA